>MU187468.1:14133-74043 GCA_016904865.1 Pissodes strobi | reverse complement strand
TAGATTCAAAAAAAACCATGAATGTTCCTTTGTTCGTTTCCTTCTCGTAGTTTAAAAATTACAGCCATGTGAAAGCATATTAACTGCTAATCGTTATAATTTAAGATTAAAAATGTAGGAAATAAGACTATGATCCGGTGTACACGTACTGTTTTTCCTGTTTTTCATGTTACTATGTAAAGGAACCATTGTAAACTCACTTTGCACGTAAGTATCATAATGATACAATTGTAATTTAATTAAAAACCTTCTTATGTAACTATAACTCCTAGAAGTGTAATATTCTGCTTTGTAATTGTAGCCTTGAAAAAGGAAACAATAAATTTCCGAAAGCTTGGCGTTTGTAGAAAACGAGTTTCAATTCAGCCCTAGACCGTTACCCCAAGAATTAATAATCGTTTTATTCAACAAGTCGGTCAAGACTACCCTCCCCATCTATATATATATATATATATATATATATTGAACAGGGTCGGTGAAATGCAACATCTCTGTCTTAACCCCTTGGTAACTGGGTATTCTTATACATTTTCCCATTTTTATTCTTGATCTTGAGTCTTTATAGAGCTCCTGGACAGCATGAATCAGAGTGTATACTAATATTTGATTTTTCTAGAGTTTCGCATTATTTACGAATTGGTACTGTGTTGTAAGCTTTTTGGAGATCCAGAAATGTTATATGAGTTTCTATGTTTTTGTAGCTCTTTTCTCTATTATTTGTTTTAAACAGAAGACATTGTCGGTGCATGATCTGCCTTCTCTAAAACCGCTTTGCTCTTCTTCTTCATTCTGCTCGAAGTATTCCTTTATTAGGTCCCGGAAGATCCTGCCCTAAAGTCTACTCATGGTGCTAGTGACTGAAATTCGTCTATAGTTGTTGCAGTTTCTCTTATCTTCTTGTTTGTGGATTGATGAGATATATGCCTCTTTACATAGTTCTGGTACTGCATTCCCATTAAGCCATTTGTTAACAATAAACGTCAGACTATTGTGTAGTTTATCTGTTCCATATTTTAACATTTCCGCACATATACCCTCCGGTTGGCCATTTTAAAAGACTCACAATAGCTCTCTTTACTGTTTCAACCTGTATTCTTACTTCCTCACCGTGTACATGTATGGGTCCTATTCGATGGTCACCGAGATATTACTATCGTGTTTCTGTTAATAAGTTTTCATAATGGTGTTTCCACTCTTTTGGATTAATTTTTTGTAGAAATCCGTTGTTATTTCCTGTATTCCTATGAAATTCCAGACTTCTGTGAGATTAATAACCGATTTTTATTATAGCGTTTTCCGTTGGTACATCTAGTGCGCACTGAGTGCATTTGCATTATTTTTTATCGGTACGAAAAAGAAAGAGACACAAATACACTCGTTTTTACCAATGAAAAAAACCATTAAACCGTTAAGAATTAAAATATCCGAGGAAAATAGTCATGGACAAAGTAACATTTACAGAGTGTCCGCCATAAAGTTCGATCCATGGGCTTTCTTAATATTAATTTTACTTTAGGCACTTTCCCATCTTGAACCTAGAGTATGTGCTAGATCTGTCATTTGGAGTATTTGAAAGAAAAATTTAGCCTTCTTAAATTCATGATAACAGCCGCGAGGTTGAAAATATATCATTTCAATATGACAGTCGATTAAATGATGGATCATTTAATTCGGATTCGAGTAAAATCACAACACAGAAATTCAATTCAATAATAGTTATGCCTTTGTCATCAACAAGAAAATCCCATTATTTCTGGTTTGGAGGTTGGAATGTGTTGCAATGTTGCTAGTGTTCTATCGTTCTTGGGCTATGGACGGCAGCAGCCAATTATTCGCTATCCTGATAATAAAATACTAGAAAATATAAGAGACGCTGGAGATAGGGATCAGCTTCCAATGATAGTTAATTAGACATTGGATAAAAGCCAATAAGTGCCTAAAATGTTTTATAAAACTTTATATATAGACATGCCGCGCCGGTAAGCAAAGATGTTATTTTGTTCATTATTTTCGAAATTTTTTCAAGTACAGTAATGGTATTCCGCTTTAGCTTCATTTAAAATCATTTTAAAAACACACAACTCCTGAAAAATATACCATACTGCATCACAAAATCTTTGGTAGATCCTATACCTATCTAAAAACTAGGAGACATTCATTAGTTACTAAGTACTTAAAGATGTATTATTAGAAGACTATTTATAGCAAACTTATCAAAAAAGTTGAATTTTAAGAACTGTTAATTTGAAAGTTTCAAATAATTAATACACTCTGTATAAATAATTATGTTACTAGTTTATTTACTTTACATGTCGCTAAAATAACGGCATTTTATAAGGAATTGACAACAAATTCTGTAAAATAAAAAATATTATTATTCAATAATTTTCTTGGGAAAAAAGGCCAATGGAGAAATTTCATCAAACTGATGAGAACTAAAAAAAAATTGAGCAAGTCTGCTAGTACTCGTGACACTGATGTGTAAACATATCCTATATCGACATCATCTACCTGAAAATCTAATACCACCTTAGGCCGCGTGACGCCTGAATATAGGCAACCACTTATTTGGAATTGGTTGTCTATATTCTGGCGGTAGAAAGAACACATTTTACAAGGAAGCGCTGATGAAGCTGCGCACTGATTGTTATAATATCACATTGACTTTCACATTTCCGTCCCATTTGCCCAGATTTACCATCATACCACCGTAAAAAGAACGCGAGCGAAGCCGCGGGTAAAAGCTAAAAGCGACCTATATCCTTTACTATATTCTCGAAAATATCTGTACAAAATTTCATGATGATCGGTTAAGTAGTTTACGCGTGGAAAATAGTATTAAAATTAACGGCACAAATCAACGCGAGCGAAGCCGCGGGTAAAAGCTAAAAGTGTGCTATGTCCTTTACAGCTTGAAAATATCTGTACATCTCATGTTGATCGGTTGAGTAGTTTATGCGTGAAAGCGTAAGAAACAAACAAGCACATTCTCATTTATAATACCCGGTCACATAGGCCTGCACTTTTCCGTCCCCACATATGATTTCCGTCCCATTTGCCGAGATTTACCCTCATACCGCAGCGTAAAATAAATAAACAAATAACGAAAATTACCTGTGAGACATTTTCCATATAAAAGTGTGAGTCCTTTAATATTTCTTGTTTCTTAAAATACGCTCAAGTGGATTTTCATTAAGTATTGGATAACGCTAGTCAAAACTTAATCATTTTAGCTGCAGTTACCGGTTTAATCATATTTCATCGAATATTATGTAAGAACATTTACGATTTCCAAGAAAATCTAACTAACTTTTGATTCTTGTATATGTATTTCTCATCATAAAATAACGAAATAGAATGTCAAAGAGTACTAAATGATTATTTTATTAGGCTCCTAAATCCCTAAAACTCGGTTATCAAATTTAAGGATAAGAGGTCTGCCTTTAGGAAAGATCAAATCCATTAGCAAAAAATGATATAAGCTGATTTTATGGGTTTATAAAATATGCATTTAAAATTGAAGGGTGGCTCTTCTTTTAGAAGGTTATTTTCGAGGAAATGGGAGTTGGACAAATTATGTTTTATAGTGATGTAACAAAAGCTATTACAGTACTAACTGACATTATAATGTATTTTAGTATAATTCTAAATTCATACTTTCCTGGCAGATATATTAATTATTTATTCAGTATTACTCTAGGTAAAAGTTCCCGTTTTAAGCGCACTTTCATCCAAGATCAGCAAGGGCATTTAGCTGCCATGTAATGCTAATAAAGCTAATGCACTCTAACGAGCTTCCACTTACTTTCGATAGATGTTGCCAGATAGTTGCCGGTGGCAAACTATATTTCTGCAATCAACGTTCTGAGAGGAAAATGATAAAATCTGCTAATGGAACTTAAATTATTTGAAACATAAAGCGTTCTTGCAAAAGTAAAGTAAACATGAAATTTGAGACAAATGGTACAGGGTGTTCACCCATAATGTCGTCCCCCCCCCCCCCTTTAACTTTGTTAATTTTTAAGCTACAAGAAAAAATAAAAAACAAAATTGTAGGGTTTTTAATGTAGTTTTTGCACACGTAAAGGAAAAAACAAAAAATTGTACAGTATACAGGGTAGATCAAAAAGAAACATTTTATTTAAATCTGGCCCCCATTTTTTATTTGATATTTCGATTCTACGTAAAATTCTAAAGATTTTTAATATAACACACTATATGCCTATTCCTAATACTTTAAGAGTTATTGACAGTTGAATTCGCTATTTTGTTTGTTCTTTTATTTTTTTAAGGCAACAGCCACCTAAGAATATAACTTTTTGTTTAGCTTTTGAAGTCATTGAGGTGAAAATATTGAGTTTCCCCAATTCGACCTCATTGCTTTAAGTAGTGATTTTGTATCTTCTGTTTTAAAAATGATTAAAGAATTATCATTATAATTAAAAAATAGCGACTTCAACTGTCAATAACTGCTAAAGTATTAGGAATAGGCATATAGTGTGTCTTATCAAAAATTCATAGAATTTTAGGTAGAGTCGAAAAATCGACTAAAAAATGGGGGCTAGATTTAAAAAAATGGTTCTTTTTTATCTACCCTGTATACTATACAATTTTTTGTTTTTTTGTTTACGTGTGCAAAAACTACATAAAAAACCCTACAATTCTGTTTTTTATCATTTTTTTGTAGCTTAAAAATTAACAAAGTTAAAGGGGGGGGGGGGGGACATTATGGGTGAACACCATGTACATTCCGCGTATCTCATAAAACATAAACAATCCGTCAGTTAAAATCGCTCTCATTTTTAGTGGTTTTGCTTATATTAAGATAATTAATTTATCACAAATCAGAAATGTAAGATATTACGGGGATGTAGGATGCAGTGCGCCAGACAAAGGAGTCCTTGTAAAGCGATGTTCTAGGTGTTTCCAGTTGTACGACGGACGGGTGTGCTCTTATGCCGTCTGTAATGACTGTCTGACAGGCGCTGCTGGAGGCGGGATGAGGCGGGCCAAATCCTGGGCACATCTGCCTTAAAAATATCATTAAAACAGGGAAATCTCGGACACATATCTGTGGTATTACAGACTATCCATGTTCAGGGTCAACTCCAGGTCGCCGACGAGATGCACAGTTTTATTCTGAACGGAATCCAGCAGCTTTCGGTTGTGCTTTGGTGCGGCCGGCACCCCATTCTAAGCACGGTCTTATTTCGCTTTGTACAGCAAAAGCGGCTGCTGCGCTGTTTACAGTTTTTTGTTGAGAAATAGCGCACCAAGCTTCTGCGAGGCTGATTTTGCGATGCTAGCAACGTGGTCATGCCAGGCCATGACCGAAACTCCCAGTAGTCCGATTGACGAGGATGAAGGCATGGTCGATCCTGCCATAATGATGTCATGGCCCGCCGTATTGGCTTTCTTAGTAAACGTGGCTGCTTGGGTTTTTGCTGCATTCAACTGGACCAAATTTCTGTCGTCCTGAGTTCAAGCTTCCTCAAGATCTTGATTAATTATTGTATTCTCCTCCTGTCTGCGGTGATAAGTCTCAGTCGGTGGTAAAGGGTTTTCTGATCTAAATTGGGAGACAATGATACTGTCATCTGCAAAACTGTGAACAGGATTATTGGTTTTGGTCAGCAGGTCATTAATATAGATGAGGAACAGAGTTGGCAAAAGTATTGTGCCCTGAGGCACGCCCGCGTAAATGGTGAATGAGTCAGAGATGTGTTTATAAACTGCAACGTGCAGAGATCGGTTCTTAAGGAAGCTGGCAAGCCAGCCGTAGAGAGAAGCTGGCAGTCCGAAAGACGACAGTTTGTTGAGCAATCCGTCGTGCCAAACTCTGTCGAATGCCTTCGAAATATCCAACGCAATCGTTCGAGATTCTTCGTAGTTCTCAATTGCTCTACTCTATATATGCGAGACATAGGCAATATATCTCCTGTCGACCTCTCTTTGCGAAAGCCGTATTGGTTATCGATTGATTGACTACACGCTCCATGAGTTTATAGATTATTGGAAGCAAGCAATTGGGCGATAGTCTGAGGGTGTTAGTTTCTTGTCTTTTTGAAACAGGTTGCACTCTAGTGAGTTTCCAAGAAGATGAGTAAATTCCTCTTCGTTAAGACATAGCTAAAGGTCTGAAAAAATGGGTGTTGGCGCAGTTATTTAACGCGATGGTAGGTATTCCGTCCAGTCCTGATGCATTTTGCTTATCTACTTCTTTGAGGATTTTAGAAATATCACGATGATAAAACTTAATCTCTGTCATATCCAACATTATGGTGGGGAGAACCTTGCCTTGGGGGACGTTTAAAGTAGAGTGCGATGGAAACATTTTGGCGAGCATGTTTGGGTTTTCCTTGGCTATGGTCGCCGTGATTCGACTTGTTCGTCTGTCAAAGGCGGGATGGAGGTTTTTGCAGAGTTATTACCTACTGCTTTTGCTACCGACTAGAAATTCGTAAAGCCACTGGGGCTTTGCAAAAGTTTATCCCTGATCCTTTTTATTGTATTTTTCCTTAGTTTCGTCAATCACCCGTTTGCATTCGTTCCATGCTTCGGCAAAATAATTGCGATTTTCAGCGATCTGATTTTTTTGCCAGTACTTGTGGGCTTGCTCTTTCCTACCTAAAACTGTTTTGCATCTTCTGTCCAGCCAGGGGTTTGCTTTTGACGGTAACTTAATGGAATTTAGGATGTATGCTTCCATTCCTGAGGGGATTACTTCTGTTATCTCTTCGCAGCAGACTGACGGGTGGTCAGTGCCAAAGCAGACGTCGACGCAAGAAAAATCTAGGTAGAACCGTTGATTGAAGAGTCAATCAATGGTTGAACTCTCCTAGATCGTCCCAGTTTGCACAATCGTAATGCCAGATTTTACGAGGAATGGCAGATCTTCCTGTAGCAGTGGCAGTTCACTAACCATTGTAGTAAATTTGTGGCCTAAGGTACCTACCTAATGGCGGACCAACTGCAATTGTATACTGGTCAGGATTTGTGGTTAGAAAAAGGTCCAGGTGGGTGGAAAATTCGCACCTCTCTGAGACCGCAGTTGGCTTTCGTCTACAAATTAAGTAAGTCCGCAGCTGATGGCAAATGTTTC
This sequence comes from Pissodes strobi, assembly GCA_016904865.1. Classification (NCBI taxonomy): domain Eukaryota; kingdom Metazoa; phylum Arthropoda; class Insecta; order Coleoptera; family Curculionidae; genus Pissodes; species Pissodes strobi. The sequence continues at coordinate 66,941 of MU187468.1, read as the reverse complement.
AGCTTCTGTATCTTCATTATCGGTCTTGTTGTGATGTTTGACGCCAATGAAATAAATACATGGAGTGTAAGTATCTGGCTTTTTAACTCTTTAATCCAAAATTATAATACAGTAGACATACTTGAAAAAGAATATCAAGGCATATTTCTACTTATACATTATTACACCGGAGCAAAATTTTGCACTGAAATCAATTATTTAAACGAATTTAAACGACACAGATAATTTTCATTTGTCGCTTTATAATACACAATAATTTTATATTCATACACAATTAAGTTGGGTCTTAGAACCTTTGACAAAATACACTACAACTGAGTTTTATCACAGTCAAACAGTTTTAATCATCTACTGGTAAAGATTAGCGAAACGCGCATCGAGTGCAAAAATTCTATTTCAGTATTAGGGATAAGATTCTATTGTAGTTGTCAAAGGGAGGAGAGACGTTTTAATCAGTCAAATCTCTACAAATTTATTAAAAGTAAACGAGTTATAAAGTCGCACTCATTTTTAATATCAGAAAATTTATATACCCCACAAAGTATAGATCTCAGCCAAACATAATTGAAGTAAATTTATTCTATTATCCCCAAAAAAGTCGACATTATTGGCCTGTTGAGATAAATTAAAAAAATAATTTATTTATCTCTGCAACGGGCCAAGAATGTTGAAGTTTTTTGAGGATCATAGAATCAATTTACTTCAATTATGGCCCAGTTTGCAAAATTATTCTGGTATTTTCTTTCAAGAGGTGGCATGGAATCAATCGCAAAAAGAAATATTACTTTTTTACGATTTTACATACAGAAAATAAAGGCGCCAAAATAGATCTTCTCGAAGCTCTTGAAATCAATAAACTTAAACATTTTCCAAATTTGTTAAATTACCAGGTAGACATAAAAACTTCCCCATTGTTAAATTTATGGTAGTACAAAGAAGATTGACTATAGGTTGATTCCAGATATTAGCCAATATAACTTAGCATGTAAGAACATATTTTCTTTCATTTTGAAGAAGCTACAGTGTAGCGAAACATGTCAATGTGTTTATAATTATTGAATGAACGCATAGTTTTTCAAAATAGTGGAAACATTAAACTAGTTGTTTAATTTACTCATTATTTTTTATTTTTTTCTGAAAGCGTTGCAAAATTATCAAATTTTTATATTCATTAGAATTTCGAAATGAAACTCTTTTAGGCACTAATGCCTAAACGTGACACTTTTAGGCACAAGTAAAAATCGAACATTAAAAACAACGAAAATCATCTTCATCATCATCAATCAATCGTTCCGTGTCCACTGCTGAACATAGATTTCCCTCATCATTTTCCACCTTGGGCTGCTTGCATCCAGCTTGCTTGGCAACGTTTTAGATCGTCTGACCATCTAGTTGGTGGACGGCGTCTATATATATAGGCTTCTTCTCTTGGTCTCCAGTCCAGTATTCGCCTTGTCCATGTATTGTCTCCCATTCTTGCAACGTGGCCTGCCCAATTCCATTTCATAGTTATTCTCTCTTTCGCATCTATTACTCCAGATCGTCGTCGTATCTCTTGGTTTGGGATTCTGTCTGTGAGAGATATGCCCAACATCACGCGTTCCATTGTCCTCTGCCCGACTCGAATTTTTTGTATGGTTTTCTTTGTCAGTGGCATAGGTCAGTACTGGTAGTACACATTGATTGAAGGTCTTTCTTTTAAGGCATATCGAGATGGTCGATTTGAAGATGTGGCTTAGTTTACCGAAAGCTACCCAAGTTAATCTTATGCGGCGGAGAAGTTCGATTGTTTGGTTGTCTCTTCCTATTCTATTCTGGCCTAGATATTTGTATGCCGTTGTTTGGTCGATGGCTGTATCTGCTATACATATATTTTCACTGAGTACAAGATTTGTCATTATTTGAGTTTTTGACATGTTTATCTTTAGTCCAACTTCTAGGGAGGAACGGTAGAGTCCATTTAGTAATTCCTTGGCTTCGTCCATGCGGTCAGCTATTATTAAGATATCGCCCGCAAATCTGAGATGGCAAAGTCGTTTTCCATTCATATTTATACCCCTCACATTTAGATTTGCCCTTTTACATGCATACTCCAGTAGTGTAATGAACAGTTTTGGCGACATAGTGTCTTCTTGTCTCACTCCGCACTGTATATGAAATTTATTGGTTTGTCTATCTCCCAGTCTAATATTTGCTGTGGCATTCTGATATATGTGTTTAATTATGTTTGTGTAGCGATGGTCAATTCGGCATTTTGTTAAGGCTTCTAACATTTTCTGTTAATTTACAGTATCAAAAGCCTTCCTATAATCCACAAGTATCAATATTAAGGGCTTATTGTATTCGGTAGACTTTTCTATTAGATTTTTTACTAACGATAGGTGGTCATTTGTGCCACAGCCAGTTCTAAACCCCGCCTGTTCTCTGGTCTGGTAAAGTTCTAGTTTTCCATCCAATCTTTTTGTGCTTATTTTTGTGAATAGTTTGTAAGTATGAGATAGGAGGCTTATGGAACGATAGTTCTGAAGATCTGTATTATTTATGTAGTAAAATAGTTTCTGCGTTATGCCACTGACTTGGTGTTATTGCTTCATGTAGACACTTATTAAAGAGCCTAACAAGAGCCCGTAGTAGTCTTTTTTCAGCTATCTTTATAGCTTCTGCCACTATTCCATCGCCGCTCGGGGATTTATACTTTTTAATATTCTTACTTCGCTTAAAGTTACATCTGGCATCTCTTCAGAGCCTGAGTTGGTCACTCTTGGTAAGGGTCGGTGTTGGCAGTTTTCCTGTTTTTCATACAGGTGGCGGTAGAAACTCTCTATAGTGCCCAATATTTGATCTCGGTCCTCGATAATTTATCCATGTTTGTTTTTTATTCTATGGATATCTTTTCTTCCAATAGACGTGTTTTGTCTCAGAACTCTCAAACTTTTATTTTCCTGTATTACTCTCGATATCTTTCTCGTGTTGTATTTTCTCAGGCCTCTCCTAATCTCACTTTTAATTTCCTTGTTCAATCTCTTTAATTGGTTCCAGTTCCTTTTATATCTCTTTCTCAGTGTTCTCCTTTTGACCAGAAGATTTTTTGTGTTTTGGCTTAATTTTTTGTTTTTGCCTTTGATTCTAGGGCAGCATTGCTTTTCCGCTTCCTTCAACGATTTTGTTGTTAATTTGTTTTCATTGTATTAATTTTTGCATCATTACCGTCCATGTTTAAGTTTCTGTCAATGGCTTCCTCGTATAATGTTATATTTTCAGGGACGATACATTTCCTATTGTTGTTTTTCTGTAGGATTTTTATTCTTGCTCTCTTGGTATTGAAGAAGACTTTTGTTCTAATAATTCTATGGTCACTCCCTATCGAGAATTAACTAACTATTTAGTACCGCAACGTCTTGGATTATATCCTTTCTGTTTGTCATTATGAAATATATTTCGTTGTTTGTTCTTCCGATTGGACTTATCCATGTCCACTTACGTTGGTGTCTCTTATTGAAGAACGAATTCATTGAATATAGAGTTTCCTGGTGTAAGAAGTCTATAAGTTTTTCACCTCTCTCATTTATTTCGCCTTAGCTTAAGTTACCCATAACGGATTCTGCATTATCCCTTTTAAATTCCAGCTTGGCATTTTAATCGCCTATCAACATCTTATAATGCGTGTGTGTGTTCTGCATGACGATTCTGACGTCTTCGTAGAATTGGTTGACTTCCTCGTCTGAGTGGCTCGTAGTTGGTGCGTATGCTTGTATGATTTTAAGTTTGTATCTTGAGTTTAACTTGAGAATTATGTAGATAACTCTGGTGCTTATACTGTGAATCTTTACTAAGCTTAAAAACAACGAAAATACTTATTTATAAATTTTAAAGGTGATATATATTGTTCAAGTGATTACTAGAGGCATCCAGCGTCTCATCTCTAAGAGCAATGCAAGTGCTGGAAGTCGGAATAGATAAATTGCTAGCACTGATAGTGCTGTTAGCTTCGGCTTCTACGTGAACTTCCTTTAATTTCTTATTTGATGATTCTTTCTGCCCTATGATTCTTTTTACTGTTTCGTTTCTTTGTTCAATTCAATTTTCGATATAACCCTCGGCAACTGAGTTTGATCGCCCACCCCCATGTTGCTTTAAATTTGTCACGTCCGATCCATAGTCTGCCAATATTGATTGTTGCACCGGAAGCGATGGCCAGTATATTCATTGGCGTTGAAAAGTTCAAGGAATTCCGCTTTCCTTTTTCGGTTACCTCCAATGGTATTGATTCGAACTGGTAGGGTACAGCAATTGTTGATATGTTAAATTAAGTGACGAACTTTTGTGTACTTACGAAATATATCTAAGAAATTGATACCATCTATTAATCCCTCAGGAATTCTAAACATACTTGGAACATGAGTTTTATATTCTAGATTTTGATACTAATAATTGACTGACGATCTTTAATGGTATCTATTGTTATAAATGTGATATCTTCCCCCAACATACTCCAAATGCTCCAACGATTAAAAGAACTTTGGCTAACAGGAATTCTTTATCATAGGCTTGTTTTATAGAGCGTTCTGTTTCTAGCTTTGCAAATATTGTTTGGATGGTATCCGGAAGGTTTCCTTTTTAAAAATGCAATTAGGTTTGTAAATTTGTTAATATCTACGTTTTTGTTCAGGTAAATCATAGTGCGGATCATCGAATATTTATTCCACAAAGTTGACGACCTTAAGATACGCGGTAGCTTCAGGAAATAGCCTAGTAATATCTTTTGTGTAATGTTCTCAGTATGTTTTTCTTTGGCCCAGCTTTCAAAGTTACTGTAGGTATGTCGTACGCATTTTTCGATTTTTTTTGCACCACCGTGTATAACGCAGAAAATAACATTTCTGTAATATTCTCAGTATGTTTTTATTTGGCCCAGGTTTCAAAATTACTGTAGATATATGTCGTACACATTTTTCGATTTTATTTAGCACCAACGTGTATAGCACAGTTTTACTAGCTTGTTCAATATTCAAAGACTCGTAATTATTACTATTTTTTTTTCTCAAAACTTTGTAGGCAATACGGCGATGCACGACGTTTGAACTTGATAGAACCTTGACAGTAAACAATGGCTTAAAACAAAAATAAAAGCATACAAATATTGAAAGCCCTCGCTTTCACAAAAATTTTGTATGAAATTCGTTGCGAAAGTGTTTTAAACACTCGACGCATTGTTCGACTCTGCTTTCATCTCGTTGGACATTTTTACGGGCCCGTGATTAAAACACACTATTTTCGGAGCTTGTTACATAAATAGCGATTTCGGCCTAGGGCGGAAAAGTAATTCCCTTAATGCTGTTTCGCCTCTTTCAAAAATATCAATATTTTATTTTATTTTTTTCGATCGAAGCACATTCTCCGCCTCGGTGCTTTCTTGCCTCAACTTCTCCTCATGCAGATAATTGCACCATCGGCCGAGAATGTGTAACACAATATACTCTTGTTAAGCTGCAAGTTCTATAATAGGGCTGCATATTCCTAGGAAACAATATACTACACTAGGAATTTATATAATAGACAATACAATATTTTACTTACAGATGGCGGTAGCGAGTTTCCTAACATTTGACCTACTCATCTTGTTAGACCTTAGTAGGTAATCTCCAATTTGAGAAAAAAGGTACGCCCAAAGCATTCTCACGAGATGAGGCAAGCCGGAGAGGACACCAGTCTGCAAAGAAAATAGTTTCAATTCATAAGATAAGTTTCCTATATAAAATAGTTTATGCTTAGAATAATAATAATAATAATAATAATAAATTTCTTTATTGCCAGCAAAATCTCACTCAAAGACACAGCAAAGTCACGAACTGTAAATGATATGACTGATAGAGTCCTAATTATAGAGTTCTTAGTGTTTTAAAACAAGAATACTTAAAGGTACACTACTCAAAAACAATCAACAGAATGAAAACATTTCACATAATATCATCACACAAATAGTTGAGACTATCCTTATAATTTACATTAAAATATAAATATTTTGTAATTGTAGGCCATAGTTTAAATGAAAGTACATATAGTTTTGACTAGAGTTCAGTTTCAAAGTTAAATGAGTACAGGCACTTTTCCAGCAAAAAGACTGTAGTCTCATTCTTAAATTTTTCTAGATCTTCTATTGCCCTTAGCCGATGGGGCAATAAATTAAAGGCCTTGACACACATGTAATGGGGACCCCTCCTGAAAAATGCTGATGAGTGAGTGGGTATGCTAAGGTGGTCCCTACCCCTGGTAACAACCGACATACTCTCTGAATAATTACCATGGTTTTGTTGAAAGTCTCCTGGGAATCTCTTCACAAACATGACAAGAGACAAAAAATACAATGAAGGCACAGTCATGAACCTCAACCGAGAAAAATGACCTCTACAAGATTCTCTAGGATGCAACCTAAGGATACAGCGGACAATACGCTTTTGTGCTTTAAACACATCGAGTGCCCACTGTGACTTTCCCCAAAACAAGATGCTATAATTAATAATAGATTGTACACTGGCATAGTAAAACTGTCGTATTGAATTTATTGATAAAATTTCCCTGAGTCTACGAATTAAAGCACAATTACTATTTAATTTGGATTGTAACTTTTGAAGGTGTATATTCCAACTGAGGGTTGGGTCAAGATGAACACCCAAAAAATTCACACCCTCCACAACTGGAACTGATCTGCCATTCAAACGCACATAAAGGGAATTGGTTATATTTTGTTATTTGCTAAAGCAGACAAGCTTTGTTTTGTCCATGTTCAGCCGAAGACAGCCTCCCTCGCACCATTTCTGCATTTGGTTAGCCACCACTGAGCAGTTCTCTGAAAGGTCAGACAAGTCAAGCTCAGACAGCACCACAGATGTGTCATAGGCATACTGCGAAACCAGACCAGTCACAAGTTCTTCACTCAGAGTGTTTACATATAGTAAAAAGAGAACAGGCCCCAGAATGGAACCCTGGGGCACTCCCTGCCTGACCTGTGTAGCTTGAGAGATGTACTCCTTCCCATTGTTTGTTATACACACACATTGATTTCTATTTGAGAGATAAGAATCTATTAAGAAAGCACATTTTCCCCTTATACCATAACTCCGTAGCCTTTGGAACAATTGCTGATGGTCAATAGTGTCAAAGGCCTTTGAGAGATCAAAAAACAACCCAGAAACCTTCTTATTTTTATCAACATTTTCGACAATGCAAGAAATGCATACCGAAGAATAGAGGCGATAAAATTTACTTAAAGGCGCCGCTGATTTGTAGATGGCACAAATCAAAATGTTATAATTGAGAAGTAGTTTTGGCTTAAGTTTTTTAACAAAAAAAAATATAAATAATGAAACCAAAAGCTAAATCAATTCATAACAAAAATAAATTAAAATGATTCAATTATTTAATCCAATAATTAATCCCAATAATTAATATTTACTAATTACTTCCCTTTTGAATTACTAATAATAGATAGATAGATTAATAGATATATAAGTGAACAGAAAATCCGTTTACAACCAAAATAAGGTTAGTTTCGTTACAGCTTTTAAAAGAACAATTCAACTACGTCAATTAAAATTAATTATTTTAAGTCAAAGGAACTAACTAATTAAAACCGAGACGTATGCCTACTGTGGTACGCAAAATATATCATACCGGTTAGGCAACAATGAATTATTCATTATTACGTCCTATAAAATATGTGAAGCAAATTAAAATCAACAATAAATATCTAGTTATTAAACCCAAAACATAATCATGTTTCATTGGCACTTCCGAGATCACTAGGGCGCAGTACTAGCTAGCTATGTTCTAGTTACCTACATTAAAACAACCGTGAAATTAAAAATGGTACGTTTTAAAATGTTATTAAATTAATCCATTATAATAATATAAATGCAAACTTTAAACTTGTTTTAAGTCAAGCGAAACTGATCGAATATTAAAGGATCAACAAACAAAGAACAAATACAAACAAACGGTCTGAAACTATGGTCTGGAAATACATCTTATTTAAAAGCAAATTTATGTTCGCGAAAAAAAAAATAAAAAGTGAAAGTTCAAAGACCAACTAAACGCGATGTAAATAAAGCACCTTTTAAAATATTTAAAGAGCAAAATCTCTCACGTTTTGATCTGCAGATCTGATCTATGGGAACTACTGGGCATTATCCAGGCAACTCCCATAAGGAAATGTACACGATCAAACACAATGGCTTAAAAGAAAGCCTTTTCCACGTCTACACGTCGAAAAACACGAGGTATTTGTTAGTTCCAAGAAAGTAGGAAGGAAGAAAAACTCCACGTAAAAAATAACATCAACATAATAATTTAAACCCAAATGCAAGGAACAAAAATAAAATACAAAACCTAAATAATAAAAAAAAAACATTATTTTACCCGCGAAAGTTTTTCTAAATCCGTTAATGCTGAAATTAGCTGCATGCCCTCCATTCTGGACAATACAGGTTATGTAGATGACTTCTAGTTTTCTTAGGGCATCTCTTACTGCACCACTTTCGTTGAAAGTTTGAATTGCTTCCCTTATTCGATATCTGAAGTCATTAATATCTTGAGGTTTATTTTTATATACTTTATCCTTCAATGTTCCCCACAGGAAATATTCCAGGGGAGTCATATCAGGACTCTGCGGGGGCCAACGAACATTTCCATTTGGCCCAATGACCTCGGCAAAATTTTCATTGAAATAGTTTCGTACTAGCCGAGTATTTTGGCAAGGTGCTCCATCCATTTGGTAAATAATATTATTTATGTTATCATTGACTTCTAGTAATGGACTGATCTTGTTGGTCAATAGCTTCAGGTACCCCACACCATTTAAATGATTATCCAGAAGTAGAGGACCTATTATGTGATTCCTGCAAATCGCGCACCAGCAATAAACACTACCGCGACCTTGATAATGTATAGTTTTGAATCTTTTTTTGTTTTCTTCAAACCAATAGTGAGTATTTTTTCTATTGAATATCCCTGAGGTAGTGAAGATCGCTTCGTCCGTCCAACAAATTTTGTTAAGAAAATTAGGGTCGAGTAAATGACGATCCATTATTAAATTAAGATAATCCAAGCGTTGAATATGATCGTTGGGTTCCAAATGTTGTAATTTAGCGAACTTAAACGGCTTGTAACTATTTATTTGCAGCGTCCTATGGATATTAGTTCTACCAATATCCAAGTCTTTTTCTGCATCTCTAATGCAATTTTCTATAAATTCTTCGAAATACAAACAGATATTTAATTGCATTTCATCATCCAAGACATTTCTAAGTTTATTTCTTTTATTATATTTTAAAACACCATGCTGTTCGAGATCTCGTTCAATTCTCGATTTTTCCGGTATTCTTCTTTCCGGATACTTCTTATTTTGGAGATAACATTGCTATAAATGCAGCCTTTCTTCGTTACTATAAGACATCGTAAGCTAACTTTAATATCTGGTTAATTCTGTTAAAGCTAAAATAATAATTTTGGACTGAACCTTAATAGCTGATCAATTTTGTTTAACCTAAAACAAGTCTTGTTTTCTTTTATAACTATTTCGATAACGTTATAAGTCGTACTATTTCTCACGGTTTTAGATACCTGTTGCTAGAGTAGTACTATTGATATTAACTCCAAATGAACACTGGGTGATGTGAACTCGTAACATGATCATATTTAGGGGGTTAATTTAACAACTAATATTTATCATTATTCTTACTTGTTTTATAACTGGAATTTACTGGTTATATCTCGCCTATTTTACTCACTTTTCAAACCAGTGTTTTTTGGCATTTTAATATCTCACCTAACTTATTACAAAACAGGTAAATTATTGCTTTTTTTATGTACCATAATAGATAGATGTACTAGTTATTAGTTAGCTTCTGGTAGCTCAAATCCAACTGATGTTAGTATATTTATAATTACAGCTTTTATTAACATGTTCTTTCTTGCTATACGCCAACGATAGACTGGCTTATTCTTTAAAATTAGTGGTTGTTATACTTCGGTATCATTGTTTCAAATAGTAATCGCTACAAGTAAAGTAAATTATTTCAAATATTATTTATAGCAAGTGAAGTATTCACTGTCTTTCCTTTAGACTGAAGCGCTACCGTCAGGTATAACTTTAGGTAACATTGAGTACCGTAAGTACCATAATAAAATTAATTTTGTTCTGATTTTGATTATATTTTAGTCAAGATTTTTGGCTTTTCCACCAATTATTTGTTTTTTTTTCGTCTCGTAACCCACAACCTATATTTTCTTGGTAATAAACCAATTTTCAGTTTATCTATCTACCTGTTTCATTAAATTAGCTTTTAGTAGCAATGTTCCAAAAGGGAAGTAAGTAGTAACTATATTTGAATTGTATTATTTGGACTTAATAATTGAATCGATTTGAGCTATTGATTTATCTTCTTCTGGTTCGTTATTGTTTATTAAATGGTATTATAATTATTTATACATTTATAGCGTTCACAGCTGGTTTAAAATTCATAATTTAGCCGGGGTTAGTTTCATATATCAACTTGGGAATTTTCCAGCCTGTGCCATCCAACAAGTCAGTGGTACCTTAAATAAATAAACCCACCCATTCTCTCCGATAATTGCGCTAGGGCCAAATTAGTACCCTTCAATGACAACTCGCTCGGGCCTACGCGCAATAATACCTCTACAAAAGGACCAAGTGCTTACAAGTTTTTAGCTCGTGACGCATTGCATTTGGGCAATTGCTGTTTGGAGCGAAGATGTAGATGGGACGCTTTCGGGAGGAAGGGTAATCGCAATCCAGGCGCAAGTGCATGCAACATTGCCGGACTACTACGATAGTATTGAAATTAGAATGCCCGTATATAAAGAATGTATCTCTTACATTAAAATTTCTCCAATATTGTAAAAGACATATTTCCCTATTATGTTCTTTCCTCTTTATATAATGTGGTATTTCGTAACTTATTTATTTAATTACCTAATACTACTACCCTGTTCGTGCACTTTCCTAAAATAATGGGAACAAGTAAATAATCTCTAAATATATACATACGTACATATGTATTAGATAAAGTATTCATATTAGGGATCTATATCTATAAAATATTCACAGACACGTTGCTTTTACATACCTACATATTCATAATCATACGCGCCAATTATTAACGAAACTCTACTGTAATTTCCTTATACAACCGGCAACAGCGCAGAAAACAAACGAGATCAGTTTGCGATTCTGCCAGTTGCAAATGGCTTCTTAAATCGGCATTTAGTGATATCTTGTTGCATTTTTGTAAATTTGGTATTTTTGTGCTTTTGTCTGTGTGAAAGTTGTACCTAATATTTCGTTCTAAATTTAGGTATACAATTTATATTGTTAGGAGTATATTTAAATACGTAAAACTATATATTTCGGAAACACCTGTTGCTTCACGACAACTTGACGGTTTGGGTTTTCTATCATTCTGCAGTACGTCATATTTATAACTTTTTGTCACGTTTAATTGCATATTTTTTCCGGTACATTTGTGGTAACCTAATGTAATCAGGAATGTTCCACACCTTGCTGCAATGGGGACTATAAAAATGGGCCTAAAGTTCATGCTTTCGGTTTTCCAAACGACGTAGGTTTACAAAAAAAATGGATAATATTGAATTTTTTTTGTATAACGAGTCAGTTTGTATTTCAACATGTAAATTTAAAACGCCGTTCATTTCACATAGTTTGGATGATATACAGTCAATATTTGAAGCCAAATATACTAAAAAGTTTTCGAAATCTTGATGATAACAAAATAGTACATGCTTTAGATTTTATTTGTGAACAATTAGCATTGCTTGCAACTGCAAAGGAAAGATATAGGTACTCAAGTAGTACAACAATTTTATGTCCTGTTCACTATACCATTAGAGATTATTTTATTTGTGAACAATTAGCATTGCTTTCAACTGCAAATGAAATATATAAGAATTCAAGTAGTACAATTATTTTATATTCTATTCTCTACTAGTCGCAGTTAAAGAATAATATATGATGCAACTACACTGTTATATTACTTTTATTTACAGAAGGTGAAAACCCTCAAATTATAATTATTTATCTTTTTATTATAAACGGAATTTAGCATGTATCTGAATTTAAATGTTTAGCCATAATGCTTTCAATACAATGCATTCTATCGCTGAACTTCAAAAGTTTTACGATCGGTTATACCCACGCGACATACTAAAGAAACTTGCCAACAAAGGGTAAATAATATTCAATTCAATTTCGTACAATGGGAAACTTAATAAAAACCTGATGCTCCTGCCTTCACCTCCCGCTTTCTTAGATAAAACATTTTCATCTTTGTAGCACGATAAAATTCGCACGGCCATTATGTCTTTGGAGATGATAAATTTCAAAAAATGAAATATCTCAGGAAGAAATATATTCTGTATTGTAGAAATGATATTCCTATTGGTAGCTTAGTTTGCAATTCAACGTTTAAGAAAAAACTGTGTTGCCATTTGCCAGTTTTCAGAAAAATCTATTGAGAGTCTCCCAACTAAAAGTAGCCAACAAATTAACACTTGAATTATTCGCATCTAAAATCATAAAAACAAGTCAGAAACAGCTGAGAAAGGGATGCTTTCAAACGGCAATATACTATGTGTGGCCAGTCTTTAAAAAATGAAGTTTGGCCGTTATTCAGTGATGTACTTATATTTTGGATAAATTGATATTTAGCACGTTCCCTGTTCAAATGAGAAAGTTGAAACGATGCCCAAAAGTATCCCATATAAATCGACCATGACCAAAATACGGTACATTGGACTCCGTACTCATACATTGTGGCCTCAAGTCAATGGGTACATTCAGGCGGTCCCAGCCGTTAAGTTTCGCCACTCAACCTGTTGTGGCTGCTGTTAATCAGCGCCTTCGTTTCGGCTGAATGCGTTGCTAACTGACAGCGGATCAAAATTCAAAATAATTGTTATTTTGTGCATTTGTGCTTGTGGACTGAAATAGATTTTCCTGAATGTATTTCGTGATCAAAAAGTAATTATATCGTGTGACAGTGTGATAAAAGTAATAATAAAATATAAAATTTTCAAATTTTGTTTCTTCTTTCATATCATATCTTTTTATTTGAGATATATATTTGAATTTTCCATAAAAAAGGCCAATGACTTATTTCATGAAATTGTTCAGGAAGCCCTTTAAGAGGATATTGATTTATTGGGGTACTCGTGGCTGTAGAGCAACTTGCCCAGCCTGTTGATATTGTTCCCAATCCTAGAGAGGTGCCCAAAAGAAAAGAAAACTATTATTATTACTCTTTACCGCGAATCTCAAAACACAAACAAATAAACATAACCAGTTTTTAAATGTCATTAATTATTGTCAAATATCGCGATCCGCTTTTTTAGAAGCAACAACTTTCTACGCTGTGCAAAACACTCAGTCGCTGTCGAACAACTTTTGAGCAGCGCTACATTGAGCTAGGCTCCTTACTAACGCCCGGTCCTACGTGAGCGATTTGCAGCGAACGCGAACGCGAATAAGTGGCGATGCCGTGCGACTATATTAACTTTTCGTACGGCATCGCCAGCGCTTCGCGTTCGCGTCGACTGTAAATCGCTCACCTAGGACTTGGCGTAAGCAGTCTCAGCCGATGGGACCGCCTGAATGTACCCAATGATTCACATACGGGTCATGTATGACTTAGCCTAACTTTCGCATAGACATGTTCCCGCTTGTTTAGTTGTCACCGCTTGTTCGGAGAGTAAAGACGATGTTTTATATTCGTTCTATCTATTTTGAAAGATGTCTAAACGTCCTTTAACTAATAACGAACTGCAATTTAAGTGACATGTCAGAATGTGTCATATCCTCAAAAGAGTCTGTAGATCGTTATGTACAGACTCTTTTGAGGATATCAAAACGACCCTCCTTTCATATCTGATGGTTTAGGAACGTCTTCCGAAACTATCAGTCCGAGGCAGAAAGTGAGGTAGACAGGAGTGATTTCCAAGAAGATTCTGACTTGATTTGATTAAACGAAGTTTTAAATATTGCAAGGCTAATTTTTATCGGACAATCAGGTTTGCAAAGAGATATTCCCCATGATGGTGAGCAAGTTAATCTCTTTAACGTATACATATCGAATATTTCCGTCATGTATAAAAAATCCCATTAGAAGAGTGCAATTCTCGGAAAATTACAGCGAATATTTCCCTCATGGATAAAAAAATCCCATTAGAGGAATGCAATTATCAAAAAATTACAGCGATAATTGCACTGCAGAGACCGAAAGAGCACAGCGATAATTGCATCGTACGTATCTATGGGAATTTCATTGTAAACTTCCGATGACAGCGACAATTTATAAATAACGTCAAAGTAAAGTCAAATATATATTAAAAATGTCACGTTTTGGATTAAAGAAAATCGTATTTTTGCGTGTCTTTATTTTGTTTACAGTCACATGGACGTTTTTGTATTAAAAAAAAAAAAATAATAAAAACGTATTTTTTAAAACCATGTCCACATTCGGGAAATATTCCACCGAATTACACTCGTGCATCAAAATAACCAGATAATTTTGCATTCGAGCGTGTTGTCTTAGAAAAACTGCATTCGGTCATTTTCATATTTTGGAAAAAGAGCCCTCCAAATATGAAAATGAACTCATGCAGTTTTTAAACAACACGCTGTCATGCAAAATTATCGGTAATTTTGATGCACTTGTGCAATTACTTACGATAATTACCCAAGATGTCTTGGACTTGATGGTTGTGGAGACCAACACAGATATGCAGTTCAACTTTTAGCAGCTCGTAGAATTTTGCGCACTAGCCGGTTTTCTCGTTGGAAAGACACAAACGCAAGCGAAATGGGATCGATTTTAGGTATTTTGCGTTTTCAATTGTTGATTTTTTCCAGGTCTACTTACGCTAATGGGTATTATACAGTTTCCAACGATATAATGCTACTGGAAAAAAGACCTATCTTCAAAATAAAGTATTTGCTTGACATGATAATAAGGAACACTCAAAGCTTATACAGACCAGGTAATACAGTGTTGTTGTCCATGAAACAATGGTTCCATTTCGCGGAAGATTGAGCTTCCGGCAATATAATCCTTCAAAAGCCAGTCGATATGGCATCAAGCTGGCAAAGATTGTAATCCTGAAGGTTTCACTTGGAATTTGTCTATTTACGATGGAAAAAAAAAAACAAAATACGGGGTGACCTGGATAGGTATGTTAGTAAAAATCACATTATTTCGTAGATGGGGTGCTAACAACACCCCATACAAAAAAGACATTTCTGGGTATATTATATAAAATACTTTAACTATATACCATTTATTAAAGCTTAAAAGAATAAAAATAAAATAAAAAATTCAAAACATTTTACTAGCCTAATAGCATAATATATTAAAAAAAAAACATTATTCTATCAAACCGAAAAAAGAAATTAAAAGTCATTCACTTTCGGAATGTGTATTGTCATCTTCACTTTTCTCACGAGATTCACAAATTTCTCTCATGTGAGGCATGCACATTAACTTTTGACACTTGCAGCATGAAAATTTTCTTTTTATGTCTTTTTTTCTTGGACATACGACGCATCTTCCAGAAGAACGTGTACTGGGAACAGGCTGTCTCTGGGTTTCTGAAATTTTTGCAAACTTCACTGCTTTGGCTTTTACCATTTTGGGAATGTTAGTCAGTAATGGTCTTTTTTTAACTTGAGGTGTTACTAATACCAGTCCTAACTCTCTAAGAAATTTTCTTCGGTGTATTTCTACATGAAGATTATTGGCCATGAAAATTACTTGAGCATTGATACCCGCGATATCCAGAATTCTAAAGAATACAGAGAGCGGCCAGCGTTTACACCTTCTTGTAACAGAATAAGTTGCACATATCTTATCAACTGTATGAACGGCTCCTTTAGTTATGTTATAAAAGGTGATTATCGCGGGCTTTTTGTCATCGCCAGTGGTCAAATCAACTTCGCTAGAGCCAGGGTGCATAGTTGAAATAAGCACCACGTTCTTGCCTTTCTTTGGTAGATACGAAAGTGCAGTTATTTGGTTATTGTAAGCAAATTTTGTATTTTTAATTTTCTTTTTTTCACATTAACCAGCTCTGCAGGGAGTTGGGGCTTATCTTTCCGAAGCGTACCAACTAGGGAAAGCATTTTTTTTGTAGCGAGAGGGATAATGGTGAACCAGTTATCCATCGTAACGTTCCTACATGTTCTAGCAATAGTCTCAGTTAATCTATGCACTACATCTTTGGGAGAATTTGAAACACTATAGGGCCCTTCAGGTTGCTTTCCTGGATATATTTCCATCGCTAGGGTGTACCAAGTGCGAGCATCACAAAGAGTTATTATTTTTAGTCCATACCTAGCTGGTTTGCTTGGTATATATTGCCTGAAGGAGCATTTTCCTCTAAAAGCAACTAATTGCTCATCAATTGTAGTGTATTCCGCCATTGTGTAGGACTTTTGACAATTTTGAATAAATGCTGAGAATATTTTTTTACAGGAGCTAGTTTATCGATTTTCTTTCACTCAACACTATCATTTATGTTATCAAAGCGAAGACATCTAAGAACAAATAAAAACCTATCCAATGACATTGTAGTGTGAAATATATCAATTCCCAAACCATCTGTAGCCCAAAGATCGTGCAAATTTTCTTTCCGATCTCGAAATGAACCAGCAATTATAAGCAAACCAATTACTGACGAAATTTCTGTATTATCGGTATTGCGAACTAGACTTTTATTTGCATAATTAGAACTAACTTTGTCAATATAAATGTTTGTAGAGTTAGTAACTAAACTAATAATATCGTCATCAACAAACAATTTGAAGCAATCTAAAGGTAATTTAGCTTGTTTGGCATATAATTTGGTACATGGAATATGAGTTACGATATTTTGAGCACTTCTTCTAACATTTGTTGGGCCTGCAGTTATATTCCATTTTGTTTTTTTGTCTTTTCCTAGCATAGTGTCTGGAGTTGCCGTTTCGGATATTTGGTCATCATCTTCACTTTCACTCTCTTGGCGTACTTCATATTGATTGGATTCAGTATCTGAGCTGTTTGACATTGTGCTTTCTCTCTCCGGGATATCTTCATTCCCCTCATCCTCACCTGATGTATCAACATAAATATCACCATCTTCTTCATAAACTTGCAGAAATAACTTTTTAAGCTTTCCCTATTCCCTTTCATATGACATCTTATAGCAAATTAAGTGATTATAACTCTAAAACAGATAATATTCGAAATTAGATCATGAAACGCTATAAGGAAAAATAAAACGTAATTACGTACCTGGGGTATTCACAGCACCCCACGGACAAAATGTTTCTGTAAAAACAAACGTATGAATGGCAGTATGACTTTAAGTGAAGTAATAAGCGTTATAACGTCTCCGTCGCACAGCGGTGTTGCCAAAGGTATAACATAATTCCCGATATATTTAGATTGCGAGGTGTTGAGGCCACCCCGCATACCTAGTTAAAGGTTAACCTGACGCAAGGTCTCCTCAATAAAGGTTGGCTTATTATCACTGATAATTATTACACGAGTAATGGTCTGGCAAAACATTTATACCAGTAGAAATCAAATTTAATTGGGATTGTCAGAAAAAATCGCAAGGGACTAGACAAAAGTACTCAAAAATCCAATCTCCAGCGGGGTGAGATATCCTCCGTTCAACAGCAGTTTATAACTTTTATGAAATGGAGAGAGAAAAGAGACGTGTTAATGCTTTCTACTTGCTTCCGGGATGAAAAAGTTGAAGTCTGAAAAGGCAGAAAATGAAACACAAGGACAAAGCCAAAAATTATTGTGGAATATAACAAGGGAAAGCAAAGAGTTGATATTTCAGATCAAGTCCCAAGTTATTATAGTTCTTTACGAAAGTCACTAGTCTGGTACAAGAAAATTGCGATTGAAGTACTTTGCAGTACCACAATTATAGCCATATACTTTACCAGACTATTGCTAAAATTAAAATCCCTCTCCTGCAGTTTACGGAGTTAGTCATCAAGGCATTAGTACTGGAAAACAAAGATCCCGAATCAGCATTTCCTGAAATGAAGAGTCGCATGAAATTAGCTTCCACACATAAGCTTGACCAAACTGGCAAAACCCTTCGGAAGAGATGCCAAGTCAAAACATGCATTACAGAAATGCATGCGGATATGTTTACGTTTTAATGTATTTCAACCGTGCACATAACAAGTAGTAGATTTGCACTATATTGTATCATTTAGACTACATTTTTGTTTATTAGTTTTAGTTGTTTAATGTCTAGAAATAAACGTTTTCTTTTTTCTTGTTATCTTACATTTTTACTGTATTTTTGCCTATATTTATTGTATAAATTGTATCTATAATTATTTAAAAGTTTCCAAAATAAATTTTGATTTCAAAATAGGTTTCTTTTCTCGTCAATAAAGCGAGCGTAGTTGAAAAACTGACTCCTAATTGTGGAAATTTTTTCTTAAGGTCATGAGCCATATATGGGTCATGTGCATATTACTAGCTTATAATAGGTCTATTCGATGGATTCTCATACAAAAACTCGTATAACTATCTAGAGTCCATTTAAATAAAGCCGAAATAGATTGGTTTAAATGTGAGCCCTAGGTGGGTCATAGGATAGGGTGTTAAAAAAAAATAAAGCATTCTTTTTTATTATGTGTATTTTAAGTCTCTTTTTCTTATTTCCAGAAAAACTTTACGGTAAATGCTGGAAGTGAGCACAATTTACGTCCATTCAATAGTATAACAACTGTTCAAAATGAGAGAGAAGGTTTACATGGGTTGTCAGTTTCCGACTTCTGATAATCTTTCACAATTTTGCTTTTTAAATCTTCAATATCAGTTGGAGGTTTTTCAAGTGTTATACAAATCCCCAAAAGAATAATTTATAGGCGATATATTAGGGGATCTTTCTTTATATTTTATTCTATCTTATTTTATTTTAACGGTACATGTTACAAACACCTGAACAGGTAATTACAAATAATAGGCTGATACGTAATGAGAAATACAAATAAAAAGAAGAAAGGGGGATGAAAACACACAACATATTAAAATTTAAAAGCTAAGACAACATTCTCCTGAGCAATGCTGAAACTCAAACTCTGGGTTTCTACTGACTATCTCATTGCACAATTCACATTGCCATCATTTTATTTATTGGCGAGACTGATCTTGGTTTAATTACAAAACAATTCAAAATTATTAATTCTTAAGTTAACCTTAGCGTAAAGTCAATATACATAATAATGTTACTACCTTTGTACTTTCTGTTATTCAAAATATAATATATAAATATCACGATCTGCCTGTTCCTTATACTTATAGGTGTCTGAAAATAAAAGTTTCGAACAATGATCTATGAGACATCTTAAGAGGATGGGTGTTATTCCTTCTTAAATACAGATACTTAAAAAAGCATTTCTGGACTTTTTCAATCAGATCCTCATGACAATCAGCGGGATTTCAAATTTGTACAGCATATTCATTGTGCAGTCTTATAAAAATGTATAGTAGTGGGTATATCAAATGTTTTATTATTCCTAATGACGAAGCCCAACGACTCAAATTCTTTTCTTGTCATAAAGCCGTAATGAGCACTGTATTTCATGTTAGTTCGGAAACAAACTCCAAGATCTTTCACCTCACTTTTGCGAAAAAGCTTTACATAGTAAACTAGTCACTCAAAATAACATTACTTGACTTTCTGGTATATGTTACAACCGATCACTTATTAACATTCAGAGATATTTTTTTCTCCCTGAACTAGTCGGAAATTCTGTTGAGGTTGGCCGATTCAGTAACCGAACGTGGTTGATAAACAGGATAAGTAACAGTGGAACCAAGTTGCTACCTTGTGGTACACTAGATGTAGCACTGTAAGGTTTGGATAAACAATTTCCTGTTTTTAGTTTTTGATCTCTCATGAAAATAGCGGCTCTCTTTGAAAAGCCCAACTCAATCAGCCTGCCAAGCTGAACAAAGTGATCTACCTTACCAAATGCCTTTTCACAGTCTGTATAGAACACGTAGGCGTCGCCGCGCAGTCCGCAATCTGAACAAAATTTGTAATTACCGACTTATCTGGCATGAAGCCATGATGAAGATATCATTGTAAATTATATATTCGAAAATTTTTGCAAATAGATTCATTAGACTTGGTATAGTCAGTAGTTTTCTACGCAACCAACATCCCCATTTTTGTGTTTTGGGGGTTACAATGGCCTGCTTCAAGGCAGAAGAAAAATAGTTGTTTGAAAGTGAGAGATTATAGATGTGTGTTCATGGCTCTAAAAAGTATTCGGCCAGCCCATTATAAATGTAATCAGGAATACCGTCGCCTCCTGTGGATTTTTTGGGCTTTAAACGTTTTTACTTTTCAACACATCACTCTCTTTTATTAGTCCAAATTCGAAAGTACCATCAAATAAAAATTACGCAAAATATTGCTACCTTTAAGTAGTATAGTTTGTTCAATACTGGTACAATGTTATGTCATAATGATGACACCAGCAAATCCCATAAGAATACACTTGGTGTCATGATGACGTAAAATTGAACCTGTATTGAATAAACTTTACGAAGTCCGATTCAACTAAGCCTCGACCTACCGTGTCTCATTTTACCAGCACTGGATCCGCGATAAAATATTTTTCAAAAAAGCTATTGAAAGGTAAGGTATCATGGAATTATTGACGAAGGCTAGTTTAAGTTTTTTTAAAGATGCGAGGAACATTTCAAGAATTCCTGCTAGACGACAGTGGGTAGAGCACATGTTTTACTTGACGACTCTAAAGTCCTAGTGCGATTTAATACGAACTTGGCTCAGCTCGTTAATTAGTTCTGTGAATTTTAATGTCTTTAATACTACTGCAGCTACGATAATGTGACCTAATTAGAGCTAATTAGGCTTAGTTTTATTTAATTTAATTAATTCTGATGTCACGTTCTGCTGAAGCCATTCTCCTAACTTCACGAATGTTTTAATTATTTTTTACCGTATTATAACGCTCCGATTTGTACATTTATTTTTCTTTCTGCTGTTTCATTGTACAATAAATTATTATAATATAAACCTAGCAGAATATTTCTAGTCGTAGGACTGAAATGACACCGATGTGTGGTCTTTCCACTATGATCCTTATAATCAATACTATGAGTGCAGATTTTGATTTTTCAGTTATTACTGTATCTAAGATATATATTTTCGGGTATTACAAAGGTACATTATTAAAATGGTGCTAGCATGCGGCTGGGGCAATAGATGAGATTGATTGCTTTGAGCATGTAAACGATTTTGTGGTGGCTCACTTGAACGTAAGTAATTTGAATAGGGGTTTCGACGGATTCGTTATGTTAGCACTTAGGAATTTGATGTATTAGGCCTCTCATGTAAGATACCCAAATATAAATTCATAAAGAGGGATAGAAACGGCAGAAATTGATGAGCCGGGTTTTAGTAAAGAAAGCCATTAAATATTCACTTGTTAATTTTAATCGAAATTCTCCTAGTTTTGAATATACTATCATTAAATTCGAATATATTGGCCATTAGTATATACAGTGACCGCCAAAAGTCCAGCATAAATTCAATAAAAATCACAAGGAAGCAACTTTCGAAAAATTGCCAGACACGTCGATTTTATTTTGATATTCCGCTACTTTTTGCATAATATTTATTTAGACAGGGTGTATCAAAAAAATATATGACGTCATCAGTGGTTTTTTCTAATGGAACACCCCATATTTTATTACTTTTATGAATACAATGAAAAATTTTATACAATTTTGATATAACATGTTCTATAATGACTTTCAGTTGTTTTTGATTTATTAACGCTTAAAGTTTTGTTCGCAATAAAACTAATCTTTTGATTAAATATTTATTTGTTTATATTAAATGCGTAATTTAGTTAAATGTTCAAATTGCCTGCCGTTAGCTTCTTGGCAATATCCTAGGCGATAAACAAAATAATCGAATGTCTTTTCAATCATTTCACTTTTCAGTTCTTCAATAGTTTGTTGCTTATTGAAATACACCTTATGTTTTACGTACCCCCCATAGGAAAAAGTTCATAGGGGTTAGGTCTGGAGACCTTGCTGGCCACTTTATTTGTATTCTTCTACATATCCATCTTTGTGAAAATACCGTATCAAGATAATTCCAAACATTATGACTAAAATGTTACTGCGCACCGTCTTGCTGGGACCAAATATATCGAGCTGGTAAATTGAGCTCCGCTGTATTTGGGTATAAGACCGCTAATGCAGGAATAAGTTCATACTCAAGAAAATCACCTAAATTTGGCCAGTTAAGGCTTCTTCGAAGAAATACGGACCTATTACTTCATCTTCAATGATACCTGCTTAAAACTTAATTGACTGACTCATACACAGTGTATGAGCTTCCTATCACCCAATTAGGATTATCCACCGACCAATACCGACAGTTTTGCCTGTTCACTATTTCATTAAGGCAGAAAATTGATTCGTCTGAAAATGTAATTTTACGAATAAACTCTCATGGTTATGACAAATCATGGTTTCACAAAATTCAGGAGTGTCTTCATTTAAATCGTGGATAAGCTTTATTTTGTAAGGATGGTATTTGCTCGTTTTTAAAATACTTCTTACAGATGTAGCTCCAACGTTGTTATCAAGAGCTACTAATTGTGTACGTTTACAAGGACCTTCTTCTAACGAAAGGAGAAAATTTAATTTAGTTTCCTCCGAACGTGTCGGTCTGCCAGCTCTGATAGATCCGTCACGTGTCCAAATTCCCTATTTTTTTCAACTCTGCTTACTGTAGATTAGGTGATTAGTTGATTTGGATATCTTGGATCAAAAATCTGGCATATCTCTATTTGCGTTCACATCCGGTCTCCATATCCTAGCATCATTAGGATTTCTATTATTTTTGTTTCAGTTAACTTAACCATAATAATGATACGAAGTAGCAATGGTTACTTTATACCGTTTTAACACTGTTTGAATAACTGGAGCATCGTAACTTCGAAACTTCTCTAGCCAAATAAATGCCTTATCTATTAACAGGTATTTTTAAAGGATAGTATTTATAAAAACTTTGAACGTTAATAAATCAAAAACAACTGAGAATCAATATAGAACATGTTATACCAAAATTGTATAAAATTTTTCATAGTATTCAAAAAAACCCCATGGTGTTTCATTAAAAAAAACCACTGATGACGCCATAACTTCTTTTTTTTTTTGATACACCCTGTATAAATAAAAATTATGCAAAAAGTAGCAGAATTTAAAACTAAATTCGACGTGTCTTAGCATTTTTTGAAATGTATCTCCTTGCGAGTTTCATTGAATTTATGCGGGACTTTTGGCGGTCACTGTATAGATCTCCCTTTGCTAATTAGAAAAAAATCGCTGATACTTTCGAGGATATCTTGGGTGTGACTGTACCTTTGTGTGACAGTGGTATACTGATGGGGGATTTAATATTAATTTTTTAGGCGCTACTTTATATAAACAAAGACTTCAGAATCTTTTTTTATGTCCATAACTTACAATAAAGTGTATTCAGAAATACTTGAAACTGACAAAAAAATGTTGAGCAGGAATAAATTTACGAGACGGGATGAATACACATGTCCGCACATGCCCAAGGTTGGTAGAGAATAGGTAGCCCGATAACTTCTCCTAACGACTCGTAACGTCATCTGTTGAAAGCCCACATGCGAGAACATAGGGATGGCACGCTTTTGTCGATTTGCTCGGCTATTTTTCAAGATAGAGATATAAACCCGGATATATTTTTATCAGAATGAATAGATCTTTTTAAATACCTGATGGTAAATAGAATGTTCCCATGAAAAAAACATTTTAGAGGGCAATTAACCTAAAGGTCATTAAAAAAAGTGATGAGAAGCTAGATATCTAAATTGCTAGGTATATCTATAAAGTAATATTAATTAAATGCACTGTGTTTTATTTATTGGCACTAAAATGAAGGTAGATGAAAGACAGTTGCTTGAACAATAATTAAACTAAAATGAACAAAACAGTTTCAAAACCTAGTACAAATAAGCTCCACGTACATAAATATATACAGAAGGTGGTCCGATTTATAATCAGGAGACTTTAACAGCATATTTAGCAGCTGAAAATAAGGCAAACTTATGTTTGATAATGCACAGTTTTTAAGATACAGAATGTTAAAAGTTTTTTTATAAATATCTCAAATATTCTTTAGACGACTTTAATGAAAATTTGTTATGTTCTTCGTAGTAATAAGGGATCAATTAGATTAAAATTATTAAATCCAGTGGCGTCTCGGGGGACGTCTTAGCCAATATTTAATGGAAATGTGTGCTACTGACTTTTTTCGCATGTCTATATTTTTTTCGGATTAAGCAAAAGAAATATAACTTTATTTTGTCGCTTAACTTTTTGCGTATCTTGCTTCGTTTTCGATAAAAAAGAAAAGAAAAATAATTTTATTGCATGATCATTGACCATAAAAAAATCACGGAAAAATATTTGTTTTAATCGCTTGCAACAAGTTTTATGACAATTTTTATAATCAAGATGAACTATTAGATTCCAAAAAAAGAACATGTACACCCCAGTTTTTGCCAGTATGGTAGTTTTTATAATATCCAACGCCATAAATTCAAATGCTTTTTTTTCTGAAAACGAAGCAAGATACGAAAAAAAATCAAGCGACAAAAAAAAGTTATTTATAGTTGCTTAATTCGAAAGAATATAAAAATTGTAAGAAAAGTCAGTCGCGTATTTTTTTACAACAACATTAGTTAAGGTGCCCCTCGAGAAGCCACTGGACACCACACCACAGGATATTTCAAAAAAATCAGTAAAAGTGCTCTATCCGCACAAAAATGTCTTCTAAACCTTAATAACTATTTCTCAAAACTTAGTCCACTACACTACCATATGCCTACACATAATGTTTATTGAAAACTCGTAAAAAACAATTCTCAAACACTTAACCAAAAAAGCGGATGCGAAGCAAAATAAACACACATCTAAGGCTTCTTTCAGACGATACGGATTTTAGCCGGTCCGGTTCTATTGGTTTTAACGTGAGTGGTGCATTAAAACCTTGTGACAATTAGTTTAATGCACTATTGGACTACAATAAACCGGACCGGCTAAAATCCGTATCGTCTGGAAGAGGCGTTACGCTGCTTCTACTTCCGATCGATTTCAATAACTGATACATGACGTCACGGCTTTCCCCTTCCTCTACTAACCTTGGCACATGCCCCCATTACTTTGCAAATTCAAGTAAAATTTTAAGTATTACATTTGAAATGAACTTAAATAGTCAGTTTAAAATTGTGCCTTTAGTCATAGTAAATGTGGTTATTTTGTATTTCATTTGCTATCTTATATAATAATAATTATTATTTAGAAATGTGACGTCCTTGGAGCTCTAGTGAGATATGTGAAAAAGAAAGGAATCGAAATGAATTATTACGAACGTGTTTCTAACTTAATTGAGCGCGGTAATTTGTACCTCATGAAAGCTGTATAGAAGATACAGCTTTACTAACAAGGAAATCTTTTTCCGCGATGTGGAAAATTACGCAGAACCTCATTTCAGAACGCAAAAAATTAGCGATGCTGGAGTTGTCAGAAAGATAGACCGTTGTGACGAAGATATTACACGAAGAAAAATGTATAAAATGTATGAAGACCAATCCAATATGTTCCAACATAATGAAAATACTTGAAATATGTGAAACTGAAATTAATTGCTCAAATACGTCAAAAGAGTGTGAATAACAATTTTATATGCTGGATCTAAAAACGGGTTTGCGCCGAATGCTTCGTGTCTCGCATCCAAAACCATTAAATACTCTTGTGTTGACTATCACGACCACACAACAGCGGAGCTATTTGAAGATTGGTTTAGAACTAAATTATTGCCCAACAGAGCTGTTTGAGATCATTAAAAAAAACTTAAATCAAAGACCAAAAATACTTTTCATTTGGACAAATGATTTAAATTAAAGATCGTTTTGTATATAAAGAAAGATTTAAATAATAAATCTTTTTTATATTCAAATCTTTTTTACATTTTAAATCATTTTATGAAATATTTAAATCTTTTCAAAAGATTTAAATATTTTTTAAAATTTTAATCTTTTGAAAAGATTTAAATACTTCCTAAAATGATCTAAAATGTAAAAAATCCTTTGGTTGGTTATGTACAACGAATTGACGTCGTTGGTTATGTACCATTAAAAACCCCTTAGAGCATAGTCAAAATGTTATTTGTATAAATTGAATGAAAAAAAACAAAATGTGACGTCACCCAATCTAAATTTTAAAAAACAATAAATTCTTAAATAGGTACGTCAAAATAACATACAAAACCAAATTAAAATGATATCTACACCTTGTTTTTTTTTAAATGGAATTTTTGACACATTGTCAATTGTTTAAAAGCCGTTAGCATTCAAATAACTGGTGCACTTCTTATTATGTTAGCCAATTATATTAATTAAAGTGAACACACTAACAACATCAAACATACTAAATAGCTCATTATGTGCATGCTAGCAGCTTTTAAATATTTGACAATGTGTCAAAAATGTCATTAAAAAAAAACAAGTCTTTATTTTTTTTTGACAATTACTTTTTGATAAAATCATCTTGAAATTTGTCAAAATTCTATTATTTCAATTATCTTTTTTTTATTTTTTATTTGAATTTTTCCTAGAAATATTTGTCTGGCGGAAAAATCTATTTTACTTTTTAGCTAGGTTTTCTATGGTATTTTGTTTGCTTATTTCAGAGTGATTACTTCGTAAGGGGTTTGTTTATGACGCAGAAACTTTCATCGAAATTATCGGGAATATATATTTTTAAGAAAGCAATACTTAATACAAAAGTTTCCCATATATAGCCAATATACATTTAAAAAAGAAAATTAAGTAACACACAATAAAGAAAATAATTACAAAATACAAAATAAACATAGAACTAAAACACTTAGGATGTATTTATTGCTGTATTTTATTATAGTTAAACTATTTTTAATGATTTAAATATTTTTAATGATTTAAATCTAAATCTGTTTAAGGATTTAATTTTTTTTGAAGATTTAAATCTTTTTACTGATTTAAATAATTTTAGAAAGATTTAAATCCTATTTTTAAATCAAAAATCAAAGATACTTTTCAGAAAGATTTAAATCATATATTAAAAATCACTTTCAGAAAAAATATTTAAACTCAAAGTATTTAAATCAAAAAATGTATTTAAATCACAAAAATGATTTAAATCTCACTGATGGTGACAGCTCTGTATGCCAAATATTCCACCAAAGAGTGTTATTGTTGTGGATAATGCGAGCTATCATAGTAGACAAATAAACAAAGCACCATGTTCAAATAATGCAAAAGCCAAAATTAAAGACTATATACGATTATGATATATATTGTCAAGAAAACTATAAAAACATAGTTATTCGAAGTGCTTGAAAATTTGTCAATTAAAAACCAATATTATTGCAATAAACTTGCGGAAAGTATGGGTTACTCAGCATTGCGGTTACCACTTTACCACTGTATATTCAACCCCATTGAGCAAATATGGCACCAACTTAAAGCAGGAATTCGTCGCAATAATATTTCACCTACAGTTAATTCTAGTGCATTAATTTTAATTGACAGTGAAGCGAAAAAAAAATCTCTAATTAACTGGGAAAATTGGGTAAAACGTCTAAAGAAAATAGAAAAACGCTATGTCTATCTTAAAAATACAACAGAAAATTTAGTAGGTAATCTAGATGACAGTAGCCATAGTGAAACAGATTTAGTTTAGTAATATAGAACTTAGTGTTAACTAGGTATTTATACATATGTATATATTATATTGTGTTATATTATTATGGATTTAATCTAATATAAAAATCAACTCTTAACTTATTTCCTGCGAACATTACAAAATTAAAATTACAATTAAAAATACACATTTCTCCGGACCAGAACGGATTTCTGTTTGTCATTATAAACCTTACAGCTGCGGCTGAAGGGTTTTATTGAAGTTTTATTGTTATAAGTTATTGGGTTGTTTTTTTTATCTTTTCGCAGTTTTTAGTGTGTTTCTAATATTACTCAATATACTTTTAACTAATATGAGATCCTACTTGTATTAATTCATCTGCAGGTAGTTCGAGCCTGATATAATAATTGCAAATAAATATCTTTATTTCACAAACACAGAATCCTTGCAAATTTCTACATCAATTACAGATCTAAACTAATTTGAATATGCAATACTAGGAATTTCTAATGCTCAAGATACTTCTAGGTTTTTACGGATTCGTTATTTTAAAAGTAAAAAATTCATTAGGAGGCACAGGGCGCAGCAATTACAAAGCGATAGAATATTTTATAAATAAAACTTTTTATCCCACTCATTTTATGTGAGATAAGGAGCTAATAACCGCAGGTCATTTTTTATCTCACTGCTTCTCGACCAATCAAATTAAGTCAATGAAAAGAGCATTAAGAAACTGTCAAAATCTATTTAAGCTAGCTAGCAACAAATGACTATATTTACAATTTTATTGTTTGTCATAAATATATATTTGCAATCCTTCAAATAAAATCCTGATGGAGAGAAAAGCTGCAAAGAATTACGTGAAGCATTAATCTCCTGGTCATTTGTAGTAATATCCAATTCCCTATTGAGATTTCCCAGAATTTCACTGCTGTGCCCTCTCTATTTTCGGCAGAATTTTCGATGTAACTCTGTATATGGGAACGCCAACAACAATGAGATTTTTTGTTAACAAATCTGCACCAGAATATACCAGTCGTAATGTGGAGGACCGCCTAAGTGTGTTGTAGATTCGATCTTGGTCGATTTTCAAAACAAACAGAGACTGCACATGAGCAGTATAAATTAGCATACCATAGGGGCTAGTTCTAAAGTGAATTTGAAAATAAAACAAGCAATATCTGAATATTTTAATATGTTATTTTACTTGAAAAGAACTTAAAGCTGGTAAATAACAAATATAAATATTTGAAGTATAATTCTGACGGTGATAGAATATAGACAATTTCTGTCGGTGCTAGGTATCAACTTCACACAATACCAGAATAACAAAACTTATATAGACTAAAGAACTGCATAATTGTTTAGTATACGTTTATAAATACCACCTTACAGCTAAACACAGTTAAATGTTCGTTAAAGTTCCTACGGAACCGCTCAGTATGAGCTTGATTACCTGAGATAACACTGACATGAAATACAGTAATATATAAGAAATAATAAAAGAATAATTATTACCTTAATGTCCAAAATAAGCTACTATGTACAATATATTCACCAATAATTGACGAGCAACGTTCAATCGTTGAGCAGTTTATCTTCAAACACAGGGAAAATCACTTAAAAATGCTTACTAAGTATCTCTTTAGCTTCTATATACAATGTACTTCAACTTCTTGCAAATAAGTATGACTCAAGTTGGAGTGAATTGGGAATATGCAGTAATAATATGCATAAATAACTTCTGTTGGTAGCGCAATGGCGCGGCGTCGAGGGTTTATTTTACCTTGCAGAGTACTTTGCACTGGAAAACATCACACTGCATGAGTGTGTAAAAAAAACTTCAATTTAAGAAGACAGCATGACAGGGATGCTTTTGTAGAAATACGGTTATAATACACGCAACAAAATGGATTATAAAACACGTTATGCTAGGAACGCATAGGCTACAATTCGCGAAATAAAAATAGCTCTTATGGGAATCTTTATAATATAATAAAGCAGAGAGAATATTGGCCGAGTGTCAAAAACGCCGCTTAGTTTTCGGCTTTTGAGATGGAGGGAGTGACTAAACCAGTCAGTTTACTTACATGACCGAGTGTTACAGGGAACGCTTACTATAGCATCTTACTTATGTGAGAGTCTGGCAACAAGTCTCCCATGGCCGAGTACCACGGGGAGCGCGAACTATCGTGACTTACTTGGGAGAGAGTCGGGGAACAAGTATTTTCAAGAACCTCCTTTGGCGCGTGAACTTATCCCGACTACTGAAATATCCCTTCCGTAGAGGGCAAAATTGTAATTATTGAGAAGTTATGCAAAAACATAACATCACCGGTTGTCTAAATAAAAATTATGAATTTTAACACAAATCTCATTAAAATCTGCTGACTAGTTCTTTATAAAATTCGATTATTATATAATATTTAAAGTTTGAGACTAGAAAATTCTCTACAAAAATATTCTTATGCATTTTTTGGCTAATTCCAGTAGTTTTATAAATACTCTCTTCAACTTTGATTATAGTAGTTTTTTAGCAAAAATTGGTAGGTTTCGAGATATAGCTAACAAACTATAATTATATAGGTCTTGGGTCTCCCCCCCTTCCCCTCTCTGCCATACCCGACGCTCAAAACCTTGACACTTTATAGTCTGCTATCTCCTAATGGTATTGAACAATTTAAAATAGCCGCAAATTTTATTTATAAATGTTGAGGTGAGACTCCTTTTTTCCTTAGCTTTTATGTCTGGCGAGTGCCTGAGTCAGCAATTAACTGATATAGGTGGTAAAATCTATTTTAACATTGAAAATGTTTTTGTTTTCCTGTTATGGGATATTAAATCACGAAAAAGTGCATGCTACATTTGGCACATCACGTAATATACGTGAGATATGGTGTTTCTGAGGACGGAATCGGTTCAAATGACAAAAATAAATTAAAGTTAACTGAAACTAACCGAAAGTTGATTGAACGACTAATCCAAACTAACTAAAAGTAACCAAAATCACAAAAAGAGTTAAAATGAATAGGAACAAATTTAAAAAATTAAAGTAAGTTAAAACTATCCCAAAGTAACCGAAATTTATCAATCAAACCTACCCATAAAAATTAAAATTGGTTATAATCTATCGGATCCGGTTCAAATTACTAAAATAAATTGGAACTAACTGAAACTAACCGAAAGTTGATTGATTCAACGACTAACCGAAAGTAACCAAAAGCTCCAAAATGGTAAGACGTATCGGAACAGATTAAAAATATTAAAGTAATTTAAAACTAACCTAACCTAATCTAAACTAACCAAAAGCACCAAATATGGCTAAAACGTATCGAAACAGATTACAAATATTATAGTAAGTTAAAAATAACCCAAATTGCACGAACTTGGGCGACTAACCTAAATTAACCAAAAACATTAACATTGGTTATAACATATCGGAAAGTTGATTGAATGACTAACAAAAACTAATCAAAAGTAATAAAAGCACCAAAACGGGCTAAAATGTATCGAAATAGGTTACACAATTTAAAGTAAGCTAAAACTAACCAAAACGAACCGAATTTTGGCGACTAACGAAACTAACCAGCAACATTATATTTGACTATAACGTATCGGAGCCGGTTCAGATGAATACTTTGGTTTCTTGACAGTGAGTTTCGAAGGTCGCATGACGACACAAAAATTTTTAGTGAACGCCACAACACGGTTTATGCATAACTGATTATAACGTATCGAAACCCGCTCAAATAAGTAAAATAAATTGAGGCTAAGTGAAAATAACCGAGAGTTGATTGGACGACTAACCAAATCTATTAAAATTGATTAGAACGTATCGGAACCAGTTGAAATGACTAAAATAAGTTGAGACTAAGTGAAATTAACCGAAAGTTGATTAGACGACTAACCAAAACTAACCAAATCTATTAAAACTCATTATAACGTATCGGAACCGGCTCAAGTAAGTAAAATAACTTGAGACTAATTGAAACTAACCGGAAGTTGATTAGACAACTAACTAAAACTAACCAAATTTATTAAACTGGATTTTAACGTATATGAACCGACTCAAATGACTAAAATAGGTTGAGACTAAGTGAAACTAACCAACAGTTGATTAGACGCCAAAGCAAAACTAACTACAATTATTAAAATTGATTATAACCTATCAGAACCAGCTCAAATAAGTAAATTAAGTTGAGACTAAGTGAACCTAACTAAACAAATCTATTAAAATTGATTATAACGTATCGGAACCGACTCAAATATCTAAAATAAGTTGAGACTAAGTGAAACTAACCGAAAGTTGATAAGACGACTAACCAATCTATTAAAACTGATTATAACGTATCGAAGCAGGTTCAAATAAGTAGAATAAATTGAGACTAAGTGGATCTAACTGGAAGTTGATTCGACTGTTCTCCAACACTAACCAAATATATTAATAGTATATTATGATATAAGTGTATAAGAGGGCCTTTAAAGCACGCGCGACATATTTCAAAACACGACGCGCAGCGGAGTGTTTTGTAAGTCGCAAGGGATTTAAAGGTTTCTTATACACGTATATCATACGCTATTTTTTATTAGAAAGGCATCATAATCTCAAAAATGTTGTAAATATTAAACATAAAGGATATATTGACGAATATATTAATTTGTCACATTTGACATGATCAAATGTTTCTATAGCAACCTTTAAAAAAGTATGCGCATCATAAACATCATTTTAAGCACGCGGCAGCGCGCGATAATCGTTGATTATGATGCATGCGTAATAAAAAATTGATTATAACATATCGAAACTGACTCAAATGACTAAAAGAAGTTGGAACTAAGTGAAACTACCCGAAAGTTGATTTGACAATTAACCAAGAATAACCAAATCTATTAAAATTGATTATAACGTATCGTAACCGGATCAAATGACTAAAATTAGTAGATATTAAGTGAATCTAACCGAAAGTTGATTAGCCGACTAACCATAACTAACCAAATCTATTAAAATTGATTATAACGTATCGGAACCAGCTCAGATAAGTAAAATAAGTTGCCTCTAAGTGAAACTAACCGAAAGTTTATTCGACGATTAACCAAGAATAACCAAATCTATTAAAATTGATTATTACCGGTTCAAAATGACTATTACCGGTTCAAATGACTAAAATAAGTTGATATTAAGTGAAACTAACCGAAATTTGAGTTGACGACTAACCAAAACAAAACCAATCTATTAAAATTGTTTATAACGTATCGGAAACGACTAAAGTAAGTTGATATAACCAAATCTATTAAAGTTAATTATAACACGTCGGAACTGGTTCAGATGACTAAAATGTATTTATTTACTTATTTATTTATTTATTTATTTATTCAATACATACACTACAGGGAAAGATCGGTACAACAATGGTCTTAACTTAACTTAATTCAAATAATCTAGACAAACAAGGTATATAAGTATTTCACTAAGTGAAGGTAACATTCAAAAGGGAAAGAAAAATTTGTTTTATATCACACTTAACATTAAAAATATACACATAGTAATAATTAAACAAAAACGAAGACATACAAAAGAAACAACTTTTACAATTCACAATAACTGTGCATTTCTTAATTTACTTAATTAAAGTTTTTTCAACTGTTAAGACTAAGTTTTTTCAACTGTTAAGACTAATTGAAAAAATGTCGATATGGCTAAAATTTGCATTATATATGCGTGTCATGCGATCAACAAATGCCTGTTCTCCTTAATTTGTTCTGTGCACTCTCTCAGAGAAAAGTTGGTGATGTCGAAGAGGTCCTGGCAGTGTTCTGAAGTTAAGTTGCCCCAGCAGTTGAGGACAATCAATCCCACCATGGAGGAGTTTATAAAGAAAATATAGAAAGTAGTTATTGCGTCTTACTTCCAGAGTTTTATATCCACAGAGCATGGATCTGACCTCATAACTCAGGTTGTTGGATGGAACATGATGCTTATACAAAAGATATTTTAAAAGTTTATTTTGGACTTTCTCCAATCTTGATATGTGACATTGATAGTATGGAGACCAGATGACACAGCAGTATTCTAAGATACTTCTTATGAGACAATTATAAAGAGATGTAATGGCTTTAGTGTCGAACATGATTTTAGTGTTTCTCTTTATAGACCCCAAAAGTCTAAAACATTTTGATATTATTTGATCAAGATGGAGGTTAAAGGTAAGCTTTTGGTCAAATATAACTCCTAGATCGTTAAACGACTGAACTGATCCAAGCACCGTCTCATTTATTTTATATTCCATGACCAAAGGACTATGACATCTATAAAAACTCATCTTTTTGCATTTGTCCACGTTCAGTCTCAACCAATTCTTGTCACACCAGACAACGAGTCGATCAATATCACTCTGAATGTCAATACTCTCATCAACGATGTTAAAAAATTTACGGTCGTCTGCGTACAATAGGCACTTTGTAACTCGAAATCAGGAAGAGACATCATTAACAAATAAGGAGAAAAGTACAGGTCCTTTGTGTGAGCCTTTGTTGAGACTAAGTGAAACTAACCGAAAGGTGATTGGACGATTAACCAAATCTAAACAAAAATATATTAAAATTGATCATAGTGTATCGGAACCGGCTTAATTAAAAAAATAACTTGAGACTAAGTGAAACAAACCGAAAGTTGATTGGACGACCAACCAAACCTATTGAAATTGGTTACAACATATCAAAACCGGCTCAAATAAGTAAAATAAATTGAGACTAAGTGAAACTAACCAGAAGTTGATTAGACGACTAACCAAAAGAAACCAAGTTTATATAACTTGATTATAACGTATCGGAACCGACTCAAATGACTAAAATAATTTGAAACCAAGTGAAACTAACCGCAAGTTGATTAGACGACTAACCAAAACTTACCAAATTTATTAAAATTGATTATAACGTATCAGAACCAGCACAAATAAATGAAATAAGTTGAGACTAAGTGAAACTAATCAAAAGTTGATTAGACGACTTCCCCAAACTAAGCAAATCTACTAAAATTGATTATAATGTATCGGAACCGACTCAAATGACTAAAATAAGTTGATACTAAGTGAAACTAGCCGGAAGTTGATTAGACGACTAACCAAAACTAACCAAATTTAGTAAACCTAATTATAACGTATCGGAACCCACTCAAATAACTAAAATAAGTTGAGACTAAGTGAAGCTAAGCGAAAGTCGGTTAGACGATAACCCAAAATTAACCAAATCTATTTAAATTGATTTAAACGTATCTGAACCAGCTCAAATAAGTAAAATAAATTGAGACGCAGTGAAACTAACCGATAGTTGATTAAACGGCTAACCAAAACTTACCAATTCTATTAAAATTAATTATAACGTATCAGAAGTGACACAAATAATTAAAATAAGTTGAGGCTAAGTGAAACTAACCGAAATGTGATTAGATGACTAATAAATCAAAACTAACCAAATCTATTAAAATTGATTATAACGTATCGGAACCAGCTGTAAAATAATTTGAGACTAAGTGGAACTAACCGAAAGTTGATTAAACGACAAACCAAATCAGATTAAATTG
Source organism: Pissodes strobi (assembly GCA_016904865.1). NCBI lineage: Eukaryota > Metazoa > Arthropoda > Insecta > Coleoptera > Curculionidae > Pissodes > Pissodes strobi. The sequence continues at coordinate 31,496 of MU187468.1, read as the reverse complement.
ATTTTAACGTAACGGAACCGGCTTAAATAAGTAGAATAAGTTGAGACTAAGTGAAACTAACCGAAAATTGATTAGACGACTAACCAAAACTAACCAAATCTATTAAAATTGATTATAACGCATTGGAACCGACTCAAATGACTAAAATAAGTTGATGCTAAGTGAAACTAACCGCGTTAGAATGGGGATTCAGAGACGAATCGAATGCAGTTTTTACGACCATCACTAATGTTATAAATTGTAAAAACGATCGAAACTTGAAGTAATATGCATTTATATGGTATATTTTCGTAAACTACACTTACGTAATCTGCTAAAAGTCATTTTTTACATTAGATTTTGTTAAGGGTGGGTGAGGGTGACTTTTAACTTCTCACGACAGACTAGTCGTGTCTCATATCGTTAGATCGAGAAATGTCAGACGAATCGAATGCAAATGGTCTTTTGCTTTTTTAACCACACTTATAACGTTATAAATTGTAAAAAAGAACGAAACTTTAAGTAATATGCATTTATTTGGTATATTTTGGTAAAGTAAACTTACGTAATCTAACCTGATTTCACCCAAACTTCTATCAACTATTATATTTCCACACAATTATGAGTTTTCTCAGATCTCAAATTTAGTAAGCGTTGCATTCTGCTTCGGCATCTTCAATGTCTCCCCCGGTTGCATCTCTGTGAAGAACTGTGAATTATTACATGACGTAGAGCCTATTGGTGCGTAAACTTTCATTGCCTATGTAAATTGACTAAATTGCTAGAAGGATTCTCAGTTTTAACGCATAAACACAGGATTATATTTGACCGTGTTAACCATAATGCGATAGTTGTGATTTATTTGCTAAATCTTCTAAAAATATTTTAGTTAGTTAGAGTTAGCGCAAAAATTTTTATACATGTAGGATGAATTGATACGTCTGTTTTAGTTATCTAGGGTATTTCTACAGCTATTTTTTGATATGACATAATAGGTTTCTTGTCACAAGTCTCCAGTAACTTTCCTATAGGGTCCGAAAATCTTTTCGGTCCTGCATCAAGATTTTAAAGCAAATGTCGAAGAGGCAACTTGTTCATATACAAAATTTGTATGATCGACTGAAGCGTATTTTGGAAATATGTTTCAAGTAATCTTTTTACTTGACTACTACATTTTCCTTAGTTTGTATTTGTTCCATCGCATCCAATCGCAAGAAGACCTGATTCAGTTAAATCCGTTTTAAGGGAATCGATTTATTATGTCTTTGGCAGTCCAATAGTCTAGTGCAATGTGGCCCATATACTGAGATACTGGATATTTTATTAAAGATAAATGTTCTTTGACTATTATCTCATTACAATAGGGCATTGACTTATGGCCCTTCAAATCATAAAACATATACTACAGCTTTACCGTTTTGTGTTTCCAATTTTTATCCGTGTTTGAAGCCTTTTCCATGTTATTTTGCTTGTATCGACTATTATTCCTTGTAAGCATTAGATTTGAAACAAACATAGCTCCAGCTTAGTCTGAAACACCAAACTTGTGACACATTATCGATACAGAAGGATAGTCCATTTCGTCTTTTTTTTCTGTGCTTTGATCTGTTTTGGTGAACTACATTCCTCTGGACGCTGTTTTCATAGTCGCTCTCAATGTTTGAGTTTAATTTTATAGTTTCTCTACTAGTATTGGGAATTGTTGATTTTCCTTTTCTTTCGCTATCTCGCTTTTTCTTACCCAGGTTTGTATCTTCTTAGTTATTTCTTTGGCAATAGCACCCATATTCATTTTTCAACTGAATCGTTAATCTTTTAAAAAGCTTGTGCACATTGAGACCCTTTTTCTCTTGACAGGCCATAAGTTCCCTCACGATATCATAATAAATTAATTATGAGGCCAGTTTATTTTTTTTTACATTATTTACAAACACATTTTATAATTCTTCACATTTTTGTCTTTAATACACAATACTTGAAAGATTTTCGCGTTACGTTCATGACGAAAGTTAGACTAATAACATAATACCTTATTTTAGTTGTTTGAGAAACGTAAGGGAGCCAACAGACCATCCACCAAACTAAACCCAGCCACAAAGTGCTGGAGGCATCATAAAAAAGCTATGATCAGAACAGTGTTATAAAAGCTAATATGCTTTAATCGTGTGTACATATAATTAATTATATATAATATAATAAAAAAGCAACGGGATTTGAACCCGAGCCGCCAAATTGAGACCCAACCATCTAGACCCCTTGCGACAAACTGATTGCATCGCGAAGACATGGCGCGAGTCGCGAAGACACGTGGCGTGGGCGGACCCATCACCCGATAGGCCAGGATCCGGTGATTTTTAGTGGCGTCTGGATATGAAGACTTTCCCAATGAGTTTAGGTTGACTTGCAATATTTTTTACTATAAATATATTTCCAAGTTGCATCAATCAAGTAGGACAAAAAAAAATAAAAATTGGCTTACAACTGTTGTAAAATTTTAAAAAATATATTGTAAAAGGATGCAAAAGAGTAGCGTCCAGTGAGTGTAGTGAGCGGTCCAAAAGATAGAAAACACAACCACTCCGAGAAAATTCAACACCACAGGAGTTAACTTATGCCGCTCAAATGAGCTACAGATCATGTGGTAACTTATCCGCATCGAATGTTCTCAAAACTATTAGTAACAATGAAACGAACCCGAGTAAACCAAAATTTTTGAAAGCAAAAACAATCATGATAATTTACATTTAGAGTTAAATGCTGATGAAGTATTAGCTTTAAAAATCGTAGAAGCTAATTTGTCTAAGCATCAGTATAAACTTATCAAAACGCAAGCGGGACAAAAAAATTTCAACTTATATCCTTCGTTCGACAAAGTTTTGGAGCACAAAAAAATGTTATCTGAATTAGGGCTAGGCGATTATTAAAAGTAATAATCGATGTTCGATTATTTGTTATAATCGATTATTATCGATTAATCGCTATAATCGATTAATCGAAATGATCGATTATCGATATTTTCTGAAATATTAATGGATAAGTCGATGAACCGATTAATCGGTAATTTCTTAAAAGTGAATCGAATAATCGATTATTTTCGCCCACCCCTAATCCCATAATATTGTAGTAAGTGAAATTGAAGCTGAAATTTCTATAGAATCATTATTGCTGATGCAAGACTGATGTTATTATAGAAAGAGGCAATAAATACTTTGGCTGAATCAGCAGATAAAATTTATAATTTAGTTTTAATTTGTAAATATGGCTTTGATATTACCTTGGGATAGAATATAAGCAAGTGTTTTTGAACAACAGCTGCACTGATGCTTCTATATTTTTACTAGTTTCGTCCCTATTAAATGAATTTTTAAAAATAGCGATAACTCTGAAATACATGTATGGCAAAATTGCAGGCCCTCATCAACGCGTTTCTGTCGTCCACTTAACATTCATTTTGCTCGTGAGACTCCTGAATTACCCGTTGCAAAAACAAAATTTGGATCATCGAATTAAAAATTTAAAATCCTTTTTTTACAACGAAGGAGCCCTTAATTTTCAAAATCATTTTTTAAAACGGTTTAAGAACATACAAATGATTTTTATACATGATTTATATCGTTAGTGATAATTGATACACCCTATATATAAATATAGATGATGAGACAAAAATTCAATAATTATTTGTCTAAAACACGATATATTAAACGTGTAATACTTAATAATTTTTATGTCTTATTTCTGCTAAACCTTATTATGGCCAGCTTTCCTAGAAATTGGACCAGTGTGCGCCGGGTCCAAAGGTCACATGCCAGTATCATGCCAGTTTTCGCGCGGGAACGGAGGCATACCGTTGACGTGCCGCCGCGGAGAGTGAATCTTCTTACCGTAGTTAATATTCGGTACCCCAACGGAGGCTTCATCTATTTTGTTCATAACTAGAAATAGTTATTTGTTTTACTAGGCAGCAAAGTAGTAGATTGACTGCCGCGACTGATAGTTCATAGCCGAGCATAGCGAGGCTAGGAATTTAGCTAAGGCAGTCAATCTACTTTGCTGCTGAGTTGAACATATAATTTTTTCTCCCATTGTTTATAATGATATATGTATTATTGTATATTTGCAAATGATTACAATACCCAAAATATTTTTATTTTTCCTGTAGTGATAAATTAAAACAAAATTTGATAGAAATCGCAATTGTTGGAACGGTTGGTTGCTATGGAAGTGTATATGTCCATAATAATTGTTTGACAACTTATGTCTAATGTTTTATTCCCATGGAGACTTATCATTTTGCTGCCTAGGCAGGAAAGTACTTACTTTGCTGCCAAAGCAGGAAAACTAATATAGTCAAAAGCGATCTTATCGTGCGGGTCCAAAGGTCACAATTTTCAGTAAAAACTTCATTGGTGGCAGATTTTGCGTGTAAAATCTGTCAAAGAAATGACATTTAATGAAAAATGTGACCTTTGGACCCGCACGACAAGACCGGTTTTGAGTTTACTTTGCTGATTGATATGTGTCTGCAAAATTAATATTTGCTGTCAATCGGAGAAAAAAATATTTGTAAGTGAGTTTGATAAAATATCTGTAGAGATAAACGTTACCTAAACTTATTTTCAAAAAATGAAGGCTATACCCTTCAGACATCCATTTCTACAATAAAATGTGCAAACAGGGACCTTAAAAGTTGTAAAAAAAGGAAAAACCCATAGGAAAATTAATATCTTATCCCATCTTGAATAAAGACATTATATGGCTAAAAGTGACTTTCGTTTTCACAACCCTTAATGTAAAGATGAAAAAAATGGTCTAAGTGATTTTAATTTGAACAAATAACTAGAAAGAGTGAGTGTCGCAGTAGTAATTAAGGTAAAATATGCATTTAAATCTCGACATAATGCGTTATCCACATGCTTTAATAGACTCTAAAATAAGCAACCTATTTTCATAGTCATATTTAAAATTGTTTTATACAAATTAAAACCGATAAGGCAAAATATTTTCATCACACTTTACGGCCGGTTAAACTATGTAGCTGGTGCAAACAAATTTTTCAACCCTACCGCTCGGGCCTCGAACGGTAAGTCGCAAGCGGCAAAGGTCACGAAAACGCAGTATAGGAAAAACATTAAAAGGTTCGCATCTGTTCTAGGTAATCTGTAGTAACGTATTATTAATTATTTAGGTTATTTAAACAAGTCAGCTACCTCTTGCTTACACATGAATTATTGCATTTGCACTATAGTGTACAAGGTAAATCTGCGCGTCCGTCGCATCGACATGAATAACGTTGGGAATCACAGCCCGACTTACAGCCGCACTATTCCAACTCCTTGTATGCAATCCATATGGAAGGCAGTTTTGACCAAACTGGCTCCCACACTTCATTTTGCACATTGAAGCATATAGTGTTCTAATAGTGTATAGCTGAGCTGGGTAGAATTAAATGTGGAAGCCTATTTCCAGTGCAGAGGAGATGTTTTCGTAGCTGGTCGAGCTTTGGATATTCAGAGGTTACGGAATATAATTTTGATGTATTTTTTTTAAGTGTCTGAATGTTACATGGAATATTGTTGTTCGACAAGGATATCAACTTAAAAGCTTCTGTTGCTGACTGACATCCATGTTTTCCATGCTCCTTTTTTGCCTTTTCCACTGTCGCAACTAATGAATGAAAATCTCTTAAGTGTATGTATTTCTCCGCTCCTAGTTCATTCGCGATGCTGTGGGCCGCAATGTACCGCCGCTTTTTTAAACACTGCTGATAAACGAACGAAACACACAAAACCACAATAGCAGTATCGACTATTCGGACTAGAACATGTGTGGCTCCACTTTCGGCCATCTCTAACACATGCAGTAAAATGCGGCCGTCACGTCTGTTTCCTCTCAATTTTGGCACGATTTTTCGGAAAATTCAGACAAACTATTTTTAGAAGCCATAATAATGCTAATACCTGGCTTTTGAGGAAAGGCAATAATTCAAAATGCAAATATTGCTGGAATATTTTGGCAAGACGTAAAGCACCATCACAGCTCCATCATAAACCATTCTGTCGCAGCTGTAAGATTTTTATTGCCAAGTCAACTGAACTTCTCCAATATTTCTACTAAGTAGGATTGATTCTCAGTCCTAGTTGTTCAGGAAAGTATTGATTTTCGTACTTAAAGGAATCTTTCATGTCCAGTTTGCTTGACTCTCTGACAATTAATAGGTGAAAAAAAAAAGTTACATTGTTGTTTGTTTTTTAATTGTAGTGCCTTTTGCTCTGTTCTTTGGAACACAAAATATTATTGACTCGATTTTCTAATGGTTTCATAGATATTTTAGTCTTATTTACAAGTCGCATATAATGTGATCAGCTTAAGACCGGATTATATGCAACCAAAAACCTTAAGAATATACACATATATATGCACATTTTTTAAAATTTATTCTGAACATATGCAAAAAAAATACATAATATGTAATGAATAAGCAGTATAAAAACAACTAAATTTTTATTTTCTAAATTAAATTTTTAGTACATTAGGGGATTAAGTATTGAATAAAGTACATTAACGTTCTATATGCTTTATTAAATACCAAATTCAATTTCCTATATCAGTTTATATCAAAATTATATTAATATAAATTTGAAGAAAAATGCGTGTGCACTATGTGCGCATATCAGAAGTGAAACTTCTGTAGTTTTTTTTTTAAATATATCACTCAATTAACAAAAAGGGAAGGCCTAAATGAAAAAAAAAACTATTCTTCATAAAAATTTCGCTTATGTATTGCCAAGCTAATAGAGCAAATCCCATATTTTTATCTTGTAAACTAACAAATATATCACAATAAACGTCCGTGACCGTTTTTCGTGATCGCTCGTCGTGTCGCGACCTTCAAATTTTACTACGCGTTAAGAAGTTTCACTTCAAAAATAAAAAACGCACTAGTTATTACGTGTGCTTCAAAGTTTTGAACAAAAAAATGTGACGTCTAACACTAAGGACATGTTTGCACAAAGAAAACAAACGATCTCTCCACATCTCTCTTCTCGACTCTGATAGACTTGTACACGATTCTTCTAAAGTCTGTCCATTTAAACAATAGAGTAAATATAAACAAAACCATGCACTAGCTGCGTGATCGTTCGAGTCTCTTATATTGGACAGGACCGTATTTTGACCCACGTCGCTGTAATTAAGTATGCATATTATATTTTTTTAAAAGGTGTTGATTTGATAGCAAAAAGCGATTCACGAATTTCAAAATGTAGATGTACTTAGGGTTAATGTGCTGGTGTTTGACCGGTGAACGAAAATTTTAAGTTTGAAATGTAGGAAATTTAAGAAAATTAAAAATAACAAATAAGGAGGTATTTTTCGAAAATCCAAACATAGGTTCGATTAAAAAATTAAAAAATATTATTAATAAATAAAAAAAAAAGAGCGAGTGTGCTAGTACAGGGTGTTTTACTATAAATGGAACCCCGCTTAAGAAATTCCGGTTAAATTTAACCTCTGGTTAAATCAAAAATTAGTGTCAAACGATAGCTTATGAAAAACCAAGATAGGAAAGTGCAAACCATTTTGCTCTATCTTTAGCCGTTTAGATTTTACAGGCTGTCAAACTTGGTAAATGGTCGATTTTCAACTGTCAATATTTCAAAAACAGTAACACATAGGTATAGGACATTATTTATGAAATATGTCTAGAATTCTCCGCAAAATCCAAATATGCAATAATATATAGGGTGTTCCATTTAAAAAATATAAATTTGTTTATTTCCTCATTTATGGGACACCCTGTATACAACAGTTATATGCCATAAAAAACTTCACTTCATCCCCTTTATTTTTTGTATTGAACGTTTTTTTCTAAAATGTCAGTTGAGAAAGTTAAAGGGGGGGGTCCATTTATAGTGAAGCACCCGGTACTCGAGATGCTGATGTGTAAACATATTCTATATCGACATGCACAAATATTTGAGCAGCCCTCGTAAAATAACTGCGCATGGTTATGATGTCACAGTCGCTTGCACATTTCCGTCCCATTTGCCGAGATTTACCCTCATACCGCCGCGTAAGGTGTTTGCACATCAAAAAACCGTAAATAAACATTCTAATTTGATAATGTTTCTAAAAGTCATTATTTACTAACATCTACATCTTATTCACTATCCTCATCACATCAACAGTGTTAATGATCAGTTCTTCAACTTGCTGTTTCATTATATTGTCCAACTTTCACGTTCTATTTTCAGCTTTGTCCTTCACTTATTCAACGCACTCTCCCCACTTATTCGCTGTTATTCTTTGTGTGACATCATTGAAAAGTGCTTGAAGTCTCCAAATTTAAAGGTAGTGTTCCGCTGTGCCACAAAATTTTTGACGTCGACCCATATTATACCCAAGGGGATTGAGCTCACAGTGATATGAGGGTAGCCTGAGTACAATTTTGTTTTGACTTGCGGCCATTTCATCAATAATATATTTTTCGTATTTAGCCTTGTGTTGTTTGACAAATGCCAAAAGTTGAACGTTGAGCATTGAATCTTCAAAATGGATATTCTTCGACCGTAACAATTCTCGAATGTCTCCTTTTTTTGAAAAAGTTGTGGAAATCTTATCTAGTCTTCAGGAATGATACGGCGCATTATCAGGGACAATTACGGCGTTGGGACTTGCCTGGAATGTATTGACGGAAGCCACAACGTCCATGGAACCCTTGCAATATTTCGGCGATCGTGAAGTTTTCGCCTGGATTGTGACAAGCCTGACATCTTTCTTGAAACTTTTCAAATATGTTTCTTAACGGGTCAAGTTTGTCGAATTTCCTTCTTTCATCTCTTGTGTGAATATCGTCAAAACGTAAAGAACGTAATATAAATAAAAACGATTTTTGGACATTACCAGCCTAAAGAATTCCGGTGCTCTTGCATCAGTACCCCATAGATCATTCAGATTGGTATGTCTTGATTTTAAAAAACCTGCCATACATAAGATACCAAAAACAGCTTTGATCTCCTCAGCATCTGTATTCACGGCATCCATCGTTCGGGAAAAGTTGACACGGATACTTGATAAATAAACATTTGTACATCGCACAATTTCTTCAATAATTTGGTCCTTTATAAATAAGTTCCAAGTTTGCGCAGGTTTTGCTTCGGTTTTTACTCCCGGTAAATGGGTAATTATATTATGGCGTCTGGCACTACCACTTTTAAGTTTCTTATGAACTTTCCAAATTGTCTTCCTGTCCTTAACTATAAAATTTGAAACATCTTCTGACCAACGCGTAGAAATCACATATTCATCAGAATCGTCGGCAGATAACTCAGAGTCTGTATTAAAGTTCAAATTCAGTTCTTCTAGAACTCCAATTTCCCTACCAAGTAGCTCTTCTTGTTTCAGCTCTTCAAATATTTCCAAATGTCTTGCTTCTTCTTTGGGATCCATTACTAAGTCACCCACCTACAAAACAATATATAAAAAAACATTACTTTACCACAAAAACACAAAATATAACTAGTTTACACTTACCAGGCTATGACAAAATTGAGTGATGCTGATACTTTCAGGTCAGCACTCCGCTCACTTTCCGACATACGCGCACTAAGAAGATTCCAGCAGTACCAAACTCAATAACCTCATTGCATCGCTCCAACAAAATCGCATAGGTGCACTTGTTCCTAATACTACTGGTGGGCATAAAACCAGCGTGCGGGTCGATTAGTGCAAAACTCTGATTGTAGTGACGAAAAAAACGAAAAGGTGAGCGCCGCGCTCACCATGCGGGTAACACAGTGCTAATGGGGCCTTTATGATTATTTTGTTCACATTTTTTGCTGTTAGATCGTTAGCCAACGGGAAGGAAGCTCTAATAATTTCCGCGACCCTACTTAATCCGTAAGCTAGGTAAGTTGCATGAATTAAATTTTCATAGATAAAACGGGTAACCATTAAATTAACTATGTAACGACCACACGAACCAGTTGCTTTATCGATGCCAATATACATAGAGTTACATGCAATTTCGTTATTTATTTCACCTAGCACGGTACCAAGCACATTTCCAACTAAGTTTTTTCTTAATGTGGTCTCACCTGGAGTGAATTTTGAATATTTTTTGCACAAAAGCCTTTACTTGCGGGTTGGTCAGCTTGTTTAAAGGAATGTTAGCAATCAGATCTTCGTTAATTTCTAGCTGTCCATGCTTTTCCTTCTCGAAAGTCTCAAAAGACTGTTTCAACATTGATTGAATGGGACCGGACTTCATCTTGTTAAACTTAACAATGTGAGACGGCGTCTTAATGTATTGGTCTATTTGGAGTTTCTTCGAGCAGGAAACAACTAAGCTTTTCGAGAAACAATAGATCAAAAGACAAATTTGCAAAACATTTGGAAATTAAGGAACAGTGTCAGGAATTATTTCTAGCTGATCAAAAAAGCACCTTACAGAATATGAATATGTTTGTGCAAGTTTTGACTTACATATGTTTTATATGTGGTGAGTCAGATGGAAATAGAGCATGTAATGAAATATGTATAATAATTTTTCATAATACCTCTCTGAAAACTATCATTTTCGACGTCTGTGTAGAGCAAAGAAAGTAAGTCTTTTCGGTGCGCCCGCACGGGAAAAATTTTAAGTACTAAATTTGCAGTTATTTAGTCACAGAATAAGCATAAAGTATACTAAATTGGGTTAAAATTATACAGCGATGCAGTCTACAAGATTAATCTAGTACATTTTAGCGTCAACAGTCTAATTTTAAGTAAAATTATTTTATTTATTCTGACCTTACTTGTCACAAATACTTCAAAATTAGATGCCTATTCAATTACAACAAAGCATAGAAACACATTCCCATAGCAACGATTGGTGTGTCTTGCTTGTCTTGCAAGTTTGACGTTTGCTTACATTTTAATACAAAATGTATTATGGCATGATATTGGATACGTAAAATTAAATTATAATAATATTACGTTTATGTTTTGATTTCAGAGAGGTATTATGAAAAATATCGTTCATTACACGTCCAGAAACAGGTTTTCCTATGCTTGCACGACTTCCGCGCGCGCACCGGAAAAGCCTAGTTTCCGGACTGGTAATGAAATATACTATTTAAGTATTTGGAGAGTCTAGATGAGAAATGTTTAAAACATTTGGTGCTTTACTGTGACAACTGCTCAGGACAAAACCAGTATTGTGCAATGTTAGTAATGTTTAAAAAATGTATTGTAGATTTTTCTCAACATATAGAAACAATTAAGATATTTTTTTTGCTGCCCGGACATACTTACATGCCGGTGGATTCAGTCGATGCAACCATAGAAACAGCTGTTAGGAAAATGATAGTATGGGCGTCTTCTGAATGGTAAACCATTCTTAGAAATGCAGGAGTAAACCCTAAACCATTCGAAGCTGTGAGAATGCAGCATTGCATTATAAAAATATTATATATTTTTTTCCTAGTTTTAAATGCATCCCTGTCTCATGTCTGAGACATCCGCGCAACTTTAGTATTTTTAACTAGGTATCAATTTTATGTCAAAATGTATTTTTTAGCCCTACCAGCTGTATCCCACTGGCATTCGATTCGTTTCTCATTCCCCGATCTAACACTATGCAACACCACTAGTCTGTCGTGAGAAATATACTCACCCAGCCCTAACACAATTTAATGTAAAAATAACTTTTAGCAGATTACGTAAGTTTAGTTTACCAAAATATACCACATAAATACATATTACTTCAAGTTTCGTTCGTTTTTACAGTTTATAACATTAGGGGTAGTTGTAAAAATTAAAAAAAAATACCTTCGACGACGAATGTCTCAATCCCCGATCTAACGCGGTTAGTTTCACATGGTATAAACTTATTTTTAAACATTTGAGTGAATTCCGATAATTTATACTTAATTTTAATAGATTTGGTTAGTTCTGGTTAGTTGTCGAATCAACTTTCGATTAGTTTAACTTATTCTCAACCTAATTTAGTCATTTGAGTCGGTTCCGCTAGGTTAAAATCAATTTTAATAGATTTGGTTAGTTCTGGTTAGTTGTCGAATCAATTTTCGATTAGTTTAACTTATGCTCAACCTAATTTAGGTATTTGAGTCGGTTCCGCTCGGTTATAATCAATTTTAATAGATTTGGTTATTTGGGGTTAGTCGTCTATTCAACTTTCGGTTAGTTTCACTTAGTCTCAACTTATTTTACTTCTTTGAGCCGGTTCCGATACATTATAATCAATTTTAATAGAATTGGTTAGTTTGGGTTAGTCGTGCAATCAACTTTCGGTTAGTTTCACTTATTCTTAACTTATTTTAATCATTTGAGTCGGTTCCGATACGTTTGCCACACTCTTTATATTTTAAGACAAATTGAATCATACCCGCGATGATACGAATTTTTTTCGTACCGCGGGACGAATATTTGAAAAACATGTCGTGACGCAGCCTTGAAAAATCACTCTCATGAAACCAAAGAAGTATTCACTTCAAAAATCATTTATATTGAAATACTATTTCTGTTAATTTGTTTCACCAAATTTAATTTTTCTAGACTATAATTTAAAAATGTTTCTCTTGTGTGTGATAAAATAAAGCAAACAAAATATTTTCTTTTAATAAAGTTTTTCAACCATATTCATATCAATTCAACCCCAAATATCCTTATTTCATAAGTTCACTTCAAATTATCGACAGTGTCAACGAGTTCTTCACAATTTAACCAGTGAAATAGGTTGTTTATCCGTCAAACGCGTCAAATGAGAGAGAAAGAAAATTTGACCCCCAAACATCAAAGGTTCCGACGTTTTCTGTCGCTACTCGGTAGTGGATGTACTCGGGTTCAACCGCTGAACTAACTTCAAACACAGGGAAAGTCACTTAAAAACACTTACTATGACTCTCCTTAGCTTCTATATACAATGTACTTCAACTCCTCGCAAATAAGAATGACTCAAGTTGGAGTGAATTAAAAAAATGCAGTAATATGCATAAGCAACTTCTGTTGGGAGTGCAATGGCATCGAGAGTTTATTTTACCTTGCAGAGTAATTTGCACTAGAAAAGTCACACTCTATGAGTAAACTTCAATTTGAGAAGAGAGCATGATATGGGTGCTTTTGTTGAAATGCGGTTTTAATACACGCATCAAAATGGATTATAAAACCCGCTAGGCTGGGAACACATAGGTAGGCTATACTCCGAGAAATGGAAATAGCACTTATGGGAAACTTTATATTATAATAAAGCAGAGAAAAGAGTGCCAAAAACACCGTTTACTTTTCGGCTTTTGAGAGAGTGACTGTGAAATAGTGAGTTTACTTACATGGCCGAGTGCCACAGGGAACGCTTTTTACATCGACTTACTAGAGAGAGGGTAGGAGAACAAGTCTCCCTAGGCGGGATCCCACGAGGAGCGCATACTATCGCGACTTACTTGGGAGAGAGACGGGGAACAAGTCGCCCATGCCGAGTGCCACGAGGAGAGCGTACTATCGCGACTAATTTTGGAGAGAGTCGGGGAACAAGTCTTTTCAAGAAGGTGAGGACGCGTCCCTTCTCTCTTGGCGCGTGAACTTATCCCCACTATTCACATATCACTTCCGTAAAGGGCAAATAACTTAAATATAGAGAAGTTATGCAAAAACTTAACATCACCGATTGTCTAAATTAAAATTATGAATTTTAACACAAACCTGGTCGAAATCTGCTTTATAAAATTCGATTATTATAGATCGTAATTTAAGGGACCCTAAAATTATAGATAGGAATTTTAGGTTGGATTAGTTGGCAGGTATGGCAACGTTGTATTAACTACATGTATTAAAAATGCCTCTTAAAAAAATTGTAAATTTTGTAACAAAAGTGCGAAAACAAATATTGTAAAGTGCATTAATTGTGAATCCGAAGTACACAAACACTGCTGTGATAAAAGAAACCTCGAAGTAATGGACGATTTAGTGAAATGTTGCGACGAAATTGATGACAATTTTGAAGACGCCATTAGCGAGCATGGTGACTCTGAACTTGGGAGACTGCGCAAGCAAATTTCATTTTTAAGGCACTCCTTAAGGAGAAAAACAATATAATTATGGATAGGTGTGTTATAATTAAAGACAAGAAGCAATAATCAAGCTTCTCCAAGAAAAAAACGAGTTGAAGAACAATACAACGCTAGTAGAAAATCCACGTCCAAATAATAACGAGCCATCCAAACCGACAACACAGCAAATCAACTCAGAGCGTGTGACCCGTAGCACAATTTTGATGCGTGGATCAAATTTAAACCATGAAAATGCATCGTTGTCTCGAGACGGTAAACAACCAAAACAAATAAGCGAATCGAATTATTCAAACAAAAACGACGACTGGACCCTAGTTGATTCTAAAAGACCAACAAAAATATATGCAACGCAAAAGAAAAAAGCAAGGGGTATAGTGGGAAGTGCAAAAATCGGAGATGTAAGTGCGGCACCTAGAAAAGTGTTTTGGTCGTGTCCCGTGTAAAGGTGCAAATGCAGATTGATGCGTTGCAAAAGTACGTGCGCAATTATTTTCCCGAAGCGGAATGTTGTGTTCTAAACTCCAAGCATCGTGAACACTACAGTTCTTTTAAGATAATTGTGGATTCAACCAACTACGAAGCAGCTATGGATACAGGAAAATGGCATGCAGGAGCCTATATTGCTACTTTTTTTCAGAAGAGGAATCCGTTCGAGCACAAAGGGTAAAAACCGAGTATGAGATTTTTTATCTTACCCTGGAATTGATTGCCTTTTGCTCCACAAATGATTGAAATTTTGTTTGGATTGTTATAGAGCCACTTCGGGCCCGGCTCAAGGATGTAAACTGCACAAGTGCAAGTTTAGTGACCCTTATGAAATTTGTACCTAGTTTCGTCGATTCGGTGTCTATTCGGACACCGTTTTCAAGAAAAGCAAAAAACTAAAAATGAAAATGGTTAGCAAATACAATAAAACAGTAAAAAGCTCTTGCAGATTGTCAGGCTTTAAACTGACTTTGACAAGATGACAATTATAATGCCATATTTAATTACTGGGTAACTGGTATTTAGTTTGATAATAAGGTGTTATTTGGTAAATTAATTTTTTTATGAAGTTTTATATATATATATAATTTGGTGTTATTCGCTTTGGAAGAATTTAATGATTTTTGTTGAAAGGATTAGTTAATTTTTAAGTGTCCCTTATCAACTTCAGTTTTTAGCAAAGGTAACCATGTGCTATTGAAACTTACAGAAGTTGAAGCAACACATTTATCTTTATTTAATAAAATTAAAGCACTTTCTTTAATTTTACGTTTTTTAGAAGAAGGTTCCTTTGCCAAAATACTAGAAGCGTTCCATTGTATTCTGTGATTGTTATCAAATGCATGTTGACAAATATGTGATTTGTGGAATTGTGCATTTCTAATATAAGTTTGGTGTTCTTTTATACGTTTTGATAATGGTCTACAGGTCTCACCTATATAAAATTTATTACATTCACATGGTATTTTATAGATGACATTTTTAGTAGTTTCATTTTCATTAAATGGTTTTGTTTTTGTTAGTTTAGATCTAAGGGTGTTTTCTGTTTTAAAAATTGTACGAATGTTAAATTTATTACCTATTCGTTTTATTTTGTCTGATAAACCAGGAATATAAGGAATAAAGAGGTTCGCAATAGGTCTATTTTGATTTTGTCTGATATTTGGTTGTTCAAATTCTATAAAGCATTTTTGAATGAAATCAATAGGATAGTTATTATTAATCAAAACATTGCTCAAAAATTCTTTTTCTGTATTGAAATTTTGATTATTACAAATTATTTTCATTCGATCATATAGACTTTTATAACAATCCAAACAAAATTTCAATCATTTGTGGAGCAAAAGGCAATCAATTCCAGGGTAAGAATGAATCCTCCACAACAATATAGAACATATTTAAATTTTTTATCTTAATTTTCAAGCATTGACTCAAAAAAGACTTATTATTTTTCTAGCTTTTACACACAGAAAACCAAAATATTTTGCT
Organism: Pissodes strobi; assembly: GCA_016904865.1. NCBI lineage: Eukaryota > Metazoa > Arthropoda > Insecta > Coleoptera > Curculionidae > Pissodes > Pissodes strobi. The sequence goes on along the minus strand of MU187468.1, from coordinate 15,477 downwards.
TTTCTGAGACTTGGGCAAGTGCGAAATTTTGTGAACATATCAAATTATTGTCGCTCTTCCTACAAGGGTGGAGGGGTCAGTATTTGGTGTCTCGAGGAATTATCTGTCGAACCTCTTCAACTGCCGGATTAGTGTGTTGACAAGGATTTTGAAATGTGCGGCGCTCGAATCGTTAATCAGAATAAGGGGGATTTTATTGTGCTGACTTGCTACCGGCCACCTGGTAGCATTTTTAAGTTTTTTTGTGACTCTTTAATTATAGTTATGGATTATGTATATAGGCCTGAAAGGCAAATAATTTTATTAGGCGATTTTAATGAGGACTCAATTAGAGACACTGATGACTGTATAGTATTGGGTGATATATTGGGCTCATATAATATAATAAATATAGTTGATAGTCTAACAAGAGAGAATAGAATACTTGATCATGCGTACACAAATTATGTAAATGCGGAATGTACTATTACTGAAGTGTTTTTTTCGGATCATAGGGCAATAAGAATTGGCTTACAGGATCAAGGATTTAAAGAATGCAACCGCCAAATAATTGTAAGGAGGGTCTTTTCTGAAAACAACATAGACTCTTTTTTAAATATTATTAAGAGAGGACTGGACATCAGTCTTCCAGGAAACGGATGTTGATAGGGCATTTGCCGCTTTTCACTCTGCATTTATGCAATGTTTTAGTGTATGTTTTCCATTAAAAAAAACAACTGTAGAAAGTAGTGGGTGGATTTAAATATAATGAAATCAAGCCAGGCATTAAAGGAATTGAATAAGCTGAAACATGAATATCCAGAAATCACTGAATTTTACAAATAACAAAAAAGGCAACATGCCAAACTTATAGGGTCAACAAAAAGTGTATATTATTAAAATAGGATTAACAATTCAGATAATCCTACTAAAGAAGCCTGGAGGATGGTTTTGGAGGTGATAAATAATTGCATAATGTCCAAAGCTATTGAACTTAGTATAAACGATCATATGGAGGGGGACATAAAAAAAGTAGCCGACAATTTTAACAGCTTTTTTCAAAACGCTCCGCTAAATATTATCGATGATATTCAAAGAGATAATGAATATAGGCCGCAAATTCAACCTAATTTAAATAGCATATATTTAAACCCTTTAAATGAACATCAATTTTCATCAATCCTCTTTTTTGTCTGAGCGGAACAGTGCGTGTCACTGGCTTCACCGAACCAGGGTGCCTATAATTCAAGCATGTTAACAGTTGATATGGGAGTTCCTCAGGGATCAGTGCTTGGGCCCTTCTTATTTATAACCTACATTAATGACTGAGTTCGCAGTACTGATCCAAATGGACAGCACCATTAT
>MU187468.1:0-14123 GCA_016904865.1 Pissodes strobi | reverse complement strand
TTAATGACTGAGTTCGCAGTACTGATCCAAATGGACAGCACCATTATTTGCGGATGATTCGTCATTTGTCGTGTCAACAAAAAATTATGAAATGGAGGGGGCCTGTAAGGGTGGTCTTGGGGTTCTCTTTAACTGGTTTAGTAACAGTTTTTTGCGTTTGAACATCTCTAAAACCACCTATATGAGGTTCCATATTGCACAAAACCAAAACAACTTAGATATTTCAATCAAAGTTGGGGACAGTTCAATATCAGGTTCTGCCACAACCAAATTTTTGGGTTTGATTATAGACGAATTTAAACTGGAGAAGGCAGTGTGAGGTGCTGTTTTATGTTAACAAATTGAAAAACTGTCTTGTCTCAAGCGCAGCTGAGTAATGTGTATAATGCCTATGTGAATTCAAGGCTGCACCATGGAATCTGTTTCTGGGGAGCATCTAGTGCCGCCAAAGTTATCGTTGCAATACAAAAAAGGGTTGTACGATGTATGTTGGGCATAAAACCAACTGAATCATGTCGCGGTAAATTTAAATATCTTGGTATACTTACACTGACTTGCACATTCGTTTATGAAATCTGCAAATATATTTTTGAGAACAAATCCCAATTTGCTTGTAATAATAGTGTCCATGACCATTTCACACGCAAAAGAAATGAATTTCGATCAGTAAAGTGTAGATTTAATGTAAGTAAAGACTCTCCACAACACCTGGGTTTAAAGCTTTTTAATAGACTGCCTATTTCTATAAATAATGCACCTAATATGACTACTTTTAAAAGGCATTTTAAATGTCTCTTAATTGAGAAAGAATATTATGAGCTCGATAGTTTTTTAAATGAATTTGGTTAGCCCATGTTTGTTTGTTTTTTAAATGACTTTGGTTAACCCTTGTTTGGTTGTTTGTTTTTTTTTCTGTGTATACACGTTTTATATGCACTGGTAATTGGAGTGTTTAAAATAAATTGTAAGTTTACCACTGTACAACTATTATATTACACATATGCCGCATTATATACATGTACATGTCTTTGGAAATAAAGGATGTTTTTTATTATTATTATTTCCGGTAGTCGCTATAGGAAGCTCTGTGATGGATGTGTTTCTGCTTGTAGTTGATCCTAGCTTGTCTATTGAAATAAGTGGATTGTATGGTTCAAAGCAGTTCTGCTTCTAGTTAAACTAATGATGAATAACTGTTGTGACAAGAGATGGAGCTAAGAGTGTCGCCGCGAGTTTTTAAAGGGCATTGTTGGGAATGCGATACACAGTGGCGTGGAACATTATATAATACGAATTAAATTGCTAGATTTGAAAATATGTTCAAATGGTTTTTGAACAAGAACAAATATTTTTGTTTTTGAATTTTTCATTTTTATATAAAATGTTTTGATATAATTATTTGGAAATAATTACAAAGCTATAATAAATTAATTTTTAATTTTCATGGAGTCCGTTGCAATAATATCTAAACTTTTTGTTAATGTGCCATCAGGCAAAACGTTGTATGTGCAATAAGTGCTACCAAAAGTATTGTAAGTCATAGGGTTACGATATTTCTCTATTAGTAAAATGTTCTGCAAAAGTGACATAAGTGCTAAAACTACAATTAGATGTGGTTTTATTTAAATAAACTGTTTTCGTAAAAATATACTCCAAAATACCAAAGGGTATACCTTTTCATTTATATACGTCTATTAAAAAATGACTGTTCCCCTAAAATTTGCAATTAGTGGCGTACAATAGTTTGACAAAAAGGCCTCGATATATTCATAAATATTTAGTTTTTATCAATTAAATCACCCAGAAAATTTCTGCTTACAATAGGAAAAGAAAATGGAAAGTGCATAATCCGGTAAGTATAACTCGACGATCGTTTGATCAATACGGCATAGAGCACTTATTTATCACGATTAGTTAACAAAATTGAAAACTTTTAAATTCTCGATATTACAGATAAGGGCTTAAAATTTCCGCACTAATAGTCCATCCGTATGCGAACTTAAAAAGGTTCGGAGCTTGTGTCATCAGTGTAAACAGATCCTAGCCGTCCAATTAGGTTAGAGCATTCATCCAGGCGATGCTGTTTCGAAGTATGTCAGGCCTATTATATCCCCGGTTCTAATTATTTTATAAATTGTAGCACGGCAAAGTTTGGATAATTTAGAAATCCTCTTCACTTTTTACCTTTTAGAGACACATACATATTTAAAACGACCCTTTGAGTTGAATCAAGTAATCTATTCAGGGTTGTGATAAATTAGGGAATAAATTCAATATTCAGGGTTGTGATAAATTAATTTAACCTCTTCAAGGACAATGGCACATATGTGTACAACTTTCAAAATCATAAATTTTTTCTTTATTTTTTGAGGTAACAATCTGCCCGCTGTCCACAAGTGTGGCCATATGTGCATGTTATCGTAAGAACTGGATAGATGGCACCGGGCGCAAAATTCTGAGTTTCTGCATCATTTCCGTTTTGTTCGTGAATGAACGAGTTTTGGTGAATGTTTATCTATATTTTTTTCTGAGAAGTAGTTGTTTTTCGGCGTTTTAAAAAATTATAAGTACTGGCATATTTTATATAATTTCGTGTCTAGTCTTTAGGGTTGTAATAAAAACTCTTTTTTGCCTTTTGTACACATAAGTAAATGTCCACATTTGTGTACAATGGCGAAATGTTTCATAGAAAAATAATAGTTTTATGAAAAACATTCAATTGTTTTCCTGTAAAATAAGCATGTCTATAACAATATTTTGTTTGTTTTAGGGCGATGAATGGAAAGAAATTCCCACTTGCAGCTTCTACAATAAAAGAAAACAAAATCGTGTTCACATTGTTGATTCGGTGCCTAATCCAAATCACTCAGATTTGGAGGATATTGAGATTACAGATATGGATTCAGATGAATACCGTTCACCAAATAAATTGCCTCTTGGTGAAAACATTTATTTAGTTTCGGACGAATCCGACTATAGTGATGCAGACAGCGATGATGAAGAAGTTCCTCTTATAACGTTTGCAGGGCCGAGTGCTCTGCAGAAATATGCAATTCAACACCGTGTCTGGTTTCAGGAAAAAGACAATGAATTTGCAGAGCACCTCCACCATTCTTGGGACAAAATAATATAAAAATAGATGGAGAGACACCGTATTCCTTTTTTATGCAACTATTTCCAGGAGAAATATTTGAAATGACTGCCTATGAAACTAATCTAAATGCTGTTCAGTCAGGGAGAGAAAACTTAGCTGTGTCCGTAAGTGATATCAAAACTTTTTTTGCAATAAATATTATGATGACGTACATCAAATACCCAGCATACCGCATGTATTGGTCGTCAACCCCTGGGCTACAATTTTACATTATCGCTGACACAATGTCTCTCAAATGATATGAGGAAATCAAAAGGTATTTACATTTTACTAATAATTTGAATATTCCTGAAGACAATAAGGATTCCTTTATAAAAATACGCCCTCCCTTAGATGTTCTATCGAGAACCTTTTCGGACGCTTCTGATCCAACAGAGTTTATGTCAATAGATGAGATGATAATCCCATTCAAAGGAAGACACAGAATGAAACAATACACCAAATCAAAACTTAAAAAGTGGGGTTTCAATGTGTGAGTCAGAGCGTCTGTAAATGGATACGTCTCTAAATTTGAAATGTATCAGTCCGCCAATAAAATGAATACCACAAGTTTAGGAGTTATAGGGGACACTGTAATGAGGCTTTGCGAAAGCTTAGAGGGATACAATCATAAAATATTTGTGGACAATTTATTTACTTCAATTCCTACAATACTAAGTTTGAAACAAAAAATTCACATTCCTTCACAAAGATGTAACCGGGGGCGACATTAAAAATGCCGAAGTAGAATGCAACGCTTACTAAATTTGAGATCTGAGAAAACTCATAATTGTGTGGAAATATAATTGTTGATAGAAGTTTGGGTGAGATCAGTTTAAATTACGTAACTTTACTTTACTAAAATATACCAAATAAATGCATATTACTTGAAGTTTCATTTTTTTTACAATTTATAAAGTTATAAGAGTGGTTGAAAAAGCAAAAGACCATTTGCATTCGATTCCTCTGACACTCCTCGATCTAACGATATGAGACACGACTAGTCTGTTGTGAGAAACTGAAAGTCACCCTCACCCACCCTTAACACAATCTAATGTAAAAAATGACTTTTAGCAGATTACGTAAGTTTAGTTTACTAAAATATACCATATAAATGCATAGTACTTCAACTTTTGATTCTTTTTACAGTTTATATCATTAGTGGTGGTTGTAAAAACTGCATTCGATTCGTCTCTCAATCCCCAATCTAACGCGATTAGTTTCACTTCTGAGTCGGTTCCAACACGTTATAATCAATTTCAATAGATTTGGTTAGTTTTTGTTAGTCGTCTAAGCAATTTTGGGTTAGTTTCACTTGGTCTCAACTTTTTTTACTTATTTGAGCCGATTCCATTATAATCAATTTTAATAGATTTGGTTAGTCGTTTAAGCAACTTTCGGTTAGTTCCACTTAGTCTCAAATTATTTTACAGCTGGTATACGTTATAATCAATTTTAAAAGATTTGGTTAGTTTTGATTTATTAGTCATATAATCAACTTTCGGATAGTTTCACTTTTCACTTAGTCTCAACTTATTTTAGTTATTTGAGTCGGTTCTGATACGTTATAATCAATTTTAATAGATTTAGTTAGTTTTGGTTAGCCGTCTAATCAACTATCGGTTGGTTTCACTTAGTCTCAATTTATTTTACTTGTTTGAGCTGATTCCGATACGTTACAATGAATTTTCATAGATTTGGTAAGTTTTAGTTTATCGACTAATCGACTTTCGCTTAGCTTCACTTGGTCTCAACTTATTTTAGTCATTTGAGTCGGTTCCTATACGTTATAATTAAGTTTACTAAATTTGATTAGTTTTGGTTAGTCGTCTAATCAACTTTCGGTTAGTTTCACTTAGTCTCAACTTATTTTATACGATACGTTATAATCAATTTTAATAGATTTGGTTAGTTTGGGTTAGTCGTCTAATCATCTTTTGATTAGTTTCAATTAGTCTCAACTTACTTCACTTATTTGGGCTGGTTCTGATACGTTATAATCAATTTTAGTAAATTTGCTTAGTTTGGTTAGTCGCTTAATCAACTTACGGTTAGTTTCACTTAGTCTCAATTTATTTTAGTCATTTGAGTCGATTCCGATACGTTATTATCAAGTTTAATAAACTTGGTTTCTTTTGGTTAGTCGTCTAATCAACTTCCGGTTAGTTTCACTTAGTCTCAAGTTATTTTACTTATTTGAGCTGGTACCGATATGTTGTAAACAATTTCAATAGATTTGATTAGTCGTCCAATCAACTTTCGGTTAGTTTCACTTAGTCTCAACTTATTTTACTTATTTAAGCCGGTTCCGATACTATAATCAATTTTAATATATGTGTTTAAATTTGGTTAACCGTCCAATCACCTTTCGGTTAATTTCACTTAGTGTCAACTTATTTTAGTCATCTGAACCGGTTCCGACATGTTATAGTTACTTTTAATAGATTTGGTTAATTTTGGATAGTCGTCCAATCAAGTTTCAGTTAGTTTCACTCAATCTACTTACTTAAGTCATTTGAACGGTTTCCGATACGTTATAAACAATTTTAATAGATTGGGTTAGTTTTGGTTAGTCGTCAATTCAAATTTCGGTTAGTTTCACTTAATACCAACTTATTTTAGTCATTTGAACCGGTTACGATACGTTATATTCAATTTTAATAGATTTGGTTAGTCTTGGTTAATCGTCGAATCAACTTTCGAGTACTTTTACTTAGTCTCAACTTGTTTTAGTCATTTGAGTCAGTTGCGATACGTTATAATCAATTTTAATAAATTTGGTTAGTATTGGTTAATCGTCGAATCAACTTCCAGTTCCAATGATCGCCAAGGATCGTCAATAAATAATTCAGTAGTAGTGGGAACCGCGGTAACCGATGCATTAACGGCCGGTATTTCAAACACGGTTTGTAGCAATTTAAATCCCGAAACAACTGAAGAAAATTTCACGGGTTATGTTAAAAAAATCTTAAAAGAACGTCCTTTTAATGCACAAAAGTTAAATTCGAACGGTTTGAGTTGTTCGTTTAAGTTGACTGTTCCTAGCGAATGCAAAGAATCGGTTTTGGATGCATATCTCTGGCCTAGATAATTAAAATTCAAAACTTTCGTTTCCAACCGCGACAACAATTTCAAAGTAAAAATAACCACTTCTTTAAAAACCGACAAAGATTCCCCCAAAACCGTAAACCCTTTAACAGACTATAAACATAAACCTAACAAAAATAAAATCGATCGACTATACTAAACGAAGTATCGTTAACAATAGTGCATCAAAATGTGAGATGTTTGAGTAATAGTGTGGATAAGGTGGAAAAATTAGCCAACAGCTGTACAACAGATATTTTAGCTTTGACAGAGCATTGGTTGAGTGCAGATCAAATACAAGTAACAGGTATTTTAAACTATAATCTCGTTTCATGGTTCTCTCGGGAAGCAGGCCATCATGGGGGTAGCGCCCTTTATGTTAAGGATGGCATATCTTGTGTATCAAGGTTAGATATTATAAATTTTTCTCAAATAAACACTATAGAATGCTCCCCAGGAGAATTGAAAATAAATAGTAGGAAAGTCGTGGTAGTGGTCATTTATAGGCCTCCTTCGGGGGACTATAAATATTTTTTAACTATTTTTAACAGCATTTGCGAAAAAATTCACAGTGAAAAGGCTTATATTGTGTTGCTGGGAGATTTGAATATTGACCCAATGGAAAATAATCACAATAGTAATCTCTTAAAAAATTTACTACTTTCTTATAATATGAAGCCCCTTATTGAACAACCAACTACGATAACTGCCACTTCTAAGACGTGCTTAGATAATATTTATATTGATAAATCAATTAGTGCAAGTGCTAATATAACAGACTATATTATTTCTGACCATTGTGCACAAATATGGAGACTGGTATTGAGTTCTTATTCAAAAGCTAAAGCATTATATAAGCGCCATTAAGATTGGAGATCAGTGTATTCGAATGCAGATGTAGATTCCAAGGAGAAAGCTTTCAATAATTTATTTATGTACTATTTCAATTTATGTTTCCCGCTTAAATTGACTCATGGTCGCAATTTCAAACAATTTGAGCACATTCATTCTCCTGAATTTCAATCTTTAAAAAATAGGCTACATATATTTAATGTTCTGTCTCACCATTACCCACAATATAAAAAAATATATTCCAATCTAAAGAGGGAGTACGAAAAAGAAATTAAACAGAACAAGAGTGATTATTTTGCCCGAAAACTATCTTTGGCAGATAATAAAAATAGAGCAGCCTGGAATATTGTTAACAATCTAACAAATAATAAAAATCACAGCACTCCAGTCCTTCCCGACGGGAATCTTCAAGAGGTTGCTGGTAACTTTAATTCGCTTTTTGTCGATTGTGCAAGATTGTAAATGAAAATAGTACTTTTGTACCAGGAACAAACTGTCATTCTTTGTTGGGAAATAGGCCGGAAGCCGGAATCTATGTTTTCGAGTCCCGTTACAGAAATTGAAATATTAAATATTGTAAAAAATTTCAAAAACAAAAACTGTGCAGAAGAGGATGAAATCCCACTCTCTTTATTAAAAAAATGTATTTATGTTATAACAAAACCACTTAACGACATTTCAAATTGTTCTCTTTCAGAGGGGATGTACCCCAGTACTTTGCAAAATGCTTACCTTATTCCCCTATATAAGAAAGGGGACCGTAATAGCCTGGAAAATTACCGCCCGGTTAGCATTTTGCTTTCGTTTTCGAAAATATTCGATCGACTTAAAAAATATTTTCCAACTTGCAGCATGGATTCTTGGAAAAGCGATCTGTTAACACAGCCATATTTGAGTTCGTGGAGGGAACGCTGGAGGCCTTGGAGAGGGGGGAGGTTGCATGTGGTCTTTTTCTGGACCTCTCCAAGACCTTTGACTGTTTTCTCACATCGATTTGTTAAACAAGCTGTTCAGGTATGGCGTAAGAGGGCCCGCATTGTCGTGGATAAAAACATATCTCTCAAATAGAACTCAGAGGGTGGTCATCAGAAGTAATAATTCTAAATTTACATCTGAAAAACTATCAGTAACACTAGGTGTCCCACAGGGAAGTATACTTGGGCCACTGCTCTTTATTGCTTACTTAAATGACCTTCCTTCTGCTATTTTTAATACTTTGACAACTATTGTAAACTACGCTGATGACACAAACCTATTAATTAAGAATAAAAATGTCAACACATTATGGCGTCATTCAGAAAAACAGTTCTTATTATTAAAAAAATGGTTTCACGACAATGGGCTTATCTTGAATACAGGAAAAACCCAGTGCATTATCTTTAAGACTTCTCGAAATAAGAAGGATGTCCCTGATACTATCAAGATAGAAAGTACTTAGATTGTTATTGCAGACTCATGCAAGTTTCTGCGTTTGTATATTGATGGAAATTTTAAGTGGGATTGCCATATTGACTCCCTCTGTAAAAGACTAGCAACGTCATGCTATATACTAAGAATAATAATTAGAAATTTAAGCTACGACATTGGCCGTATGGTTTACCACAGTTCTTTTCTATCTCTATTGAGATATGGTATAATATTTTGGGGCCAAGCTTCAAATATGTCTAGAGTATTTTTATATAAAAAAAAAACTTTAAGAATTTTATTAAATATGGATTACACTCAATCATGTCGTGGTGTATTTAGAACACAAAAACTTTTAACGGCATCCGGAATTTATATTTTCGAGTGCATTGTGTTTTTCAAAAAACATCCCGAAAATTTCCATCATTTAAAGAGAGACCATGCTTATTGTACAAGAGGTAAATTGTTAGATTATAACTTTCCAAAACATTTATTAACCTTGACAGAAAAGAGTTGTCATTATGCAGCTGTCACCTTTTATAACAATTTGCCATCTAAAATTAAAAACATAAATAATATTTCACAATTTAAAAAATTCCTATTTGATTATTTAAATCGCATTGAACCCTACACCATTCAGGTATACCTGGACTTTAATGATAATGTCAATGGGGGCTCTATATTTTGTGTCTAGATTTGTGGTGTTTTAATGTGTAATTTGTTTTTTATTATGTTTTTTATTATTTTATATATATCTTTGACGTGTTTCAAACTTTGTAACCTTACAAATTTGTTTTGAAATAAATGCTTATCTATCTATCTATCTATCTAATATTTCTGGTTAATTTTCGTTAGTCGCCAAAATTCGGTTCGTTTTGGTTAGTTTCAACATTTGTGTAACCTTCGATACATTTTGGCTCGTTTCGGTGCTTTTGGTTACTTTTGATTAGTTTTGGTTATTCATTCAATCAACTTTCCGATATGTTATAACCCATCTTATGTTTTTGGCTAATTTTGGTTAGTCGCCAAAATTCGGTTAATTTGGGTTATTTTTAACTTACTATAATATTTTTAATCTGTTTCAATACGTTTTAGCCATATTTGCTGCTTTTGGTTAGTTTAGGATAGATAGGGTTAGGTTGGGTTAGATAGTCGTCGTGGGTAGTCGTTCAATCAATATTCAGTTGATTTCAGTTAGTTTTAATTTGAGTCATTTCAATCGGCGCCGATACGTTATAATCGAGTTTAATGTTTTTGGATAGTTTTGGTTAGTCGCCAAAATTCGGTTCGTTTTGGTTAGTTTTATCTTACTTTAATATTTTTAATCTGTTCCGATACGTTTTAGCCTTTTTTTGAGCTTTTTGTTACTTTCGGTTAGTCGTTGAATCAACTTTCGTTTAGTTTCAGTTAGTTCCAATTTATTTTAGTAATTTGAACCGGATCGGATAAGTTATAACCAATTTTAATTTTTAAGGCTAGTTTTGGTTATTCGCCAAATTTCGGTTATTTTGAGTTAGTTTTAATTTTTTTAATTTGTTCCGACTCATTTTAACCCTTTTTGTGCTTTTGGTTACTTTTAGTTAGTTTGGGTTAGTCGTTCAATCAACTTTCGGTTAGTTTCAGTTAGCTTTAATTTATTTTTGTCATTTGAACCGATTCCGTCCTCAGAAACAGACTAACACGATCTCTCACGTATATTATGTGATGTGCCAAATGTAGCATGCACTTTTTCGTGATTTGATACCCCATAATAGGAAAACAAAAACATATCCAATGTTAAAATATATATGTTGTTAGAATTGTTCGTATCAACAGGCTCCAAGGTGCCGACAGTAAGCTAATTGATGGTAAAGTTCTCCTGAAGAATGGTCGGGGCTCATCTTGAATGACAACATTTTCGGATAACATATCGATAATTCGCTGGGCAGATAATAACATCGTGCATATGATTTCATCGTTTTGTGGAAGAGAACCACAGGATCGGGTACAGAGATGGGACAGGAAAAGAAAAACTCATATTCAAATTTCAAGACCTCAATGTGTTGTTCAGTACAACAAATTTATGGGCGGCGTCGATATGGCAGATCGCATGGTTGCTCATTACCCGCACGCAGTGAAGTGCATCAAGTATTATATGAGAATTGTTTTTCATTTTCTAAATGTTTCAGTAGTAAACGCCTGGATTCTATTCAGAGAAAAAAGGCTCTACAATGTCACTGTTAGATTTCAAGGCCTATACTGCTTCCACTCTAATTCAGCTAAATCGAGTACATAACAAAAGGGGGCGTCCTTCTATTGAAACTATATCTCCTGTCAAGAAAAAAGCTTGGGTAAAAGCTTCAGTTGAAGTAAGAACAGATGGAATTGGTCACTACCCTATAAAAATGGAATATAAAAATCCCCCCAGGTGCCATGACAAAAACTGCAATAGACGAACTCGATATGCGTGTAAGAAGTGTAAAGGTGCGTACAGACCTGACGCGACGCACGCGCGACAGTCCAAAATTCCTAGGTGTATACGGGGAGCGCGCGCGGCGCTAGCGCCGCCTGTCTGAGGCGCGTCCCTACCCGTCTGCTGTCGGTTTTTCGACGGCAGATCAAAGAAAAAGCGAGGCGCAGTGTGGACGGATACTAGTAGGCGCGTAGCAATCGCGCGAGAAATCAGTGAAGAAGGGCAATTAGAACTTATAGGTGGCGCGCGCGTCTGTTTACTTGGCTCACAGCAGACGCGCGAGAAAACCGTGCTCGTCGCGTACGCGTAGCAGGCGCGCGGCCGGCGCGTCGCGTGCGTGTCGCGCGCGCGGCTCGTCAGGTTTGTACGCACCTTAAGAAATCGCTCTGCCCCGAGTGCATGGAAAATTTTCACAATTAACTTTTCCGCCCAAAAGACACATATGTGTACGTTTAGTTTTTTGGCAAAAATGTGTAAAAAAAATGATTAAGTACAAAAAACTACTGATAGTTTATTTTATTAGACTAAAATAAAGGTTAAAAATACTTTTCTAGACAATTTTATTTTTTCTAATTAAATTCGTCCTTGAAGAGGTTAAAAACCCTCATACACGTCGATTTTATTTTATTGTTGCGCATGTTTTAATATCATTCGACAGTATAGAGGATGACTCACAAAAGCGATACAACTGTCAACCTATTTTTTTTTAAATGAAATGCTCCAATTTTTTGGACTAATTTGGGTTCTACGAAAAATTCTGGATGTATTTCATATAACATAACCTATAAGTAAAATTGATAGTTTTCGGGATAATAACAAACGCACTTTCAATGTTTTCCATTTTTAAAGAAATGTAAAATCTAATGATTTAATGTAGTTCATCAAACGTCTTACACTTTTCTGTCTTTCTGTCGAGATAGAACTTGACATATAAATTTTTCAAAATTAATTTATTAATAATTGAGAATGTAACAACATCGTACATAACTTAGTACACAATACATAACTGTTTCAGTAAATGTTGAAATGGCTGTTATTTACAGTCCTCCAGTGCCACAGACGATCGGAAAATTTATGTTGCACGGATTTAAGTTCGGAGACCTTGGTGGCCACTCTATAGCACCACGCCTCCCTAACCATCGCCCCGGAAAGTCGTCATTCAAATATCTTCTAACATCCGCCGCATAATGAGGAGGTGCTCCATCCTGCTGATACCATAATAATTCACTTGGGAGATCAGGATCTATTGCATTAGGATATAGGGTAGCCAATGCAGGTATTAAACAATCTTGCAAAAATTCGAGGTAACGTTGTCCTGTTAGTCATTCGCTAAAAAAATATGGCCCCATAACTTTATTACCCACAAGGCCAGTCCATATGTTTACATTTTGACGATATTCTGTATGCACTTCCCTGTGCCAGTGAGGGCTCTTATTTGCCCAATATCTAAAATTTTGTTTGTTGACTTCTCCGTTCAGACAAAATGTAGCATCAACCGAGAAAGAAACTGTTTTCACAAACAGTGGGTCGTTATTACACATTTCTGTTAGTACTTCACAGAACTCTTTTCTGTGCTCTTGATCATCATCCAATAATTTTTGAACAAATTGTAATTTACATGAATGCCACTTTTGTTTCTTCAAAAAATGTGATAATTTTATTTTGTGCAAGTCGTTATCAAGTGCTGCTTGCGTTGTCGACGTATTTGTATTTTCTTGTAAAGTCAATAGACCATCAATTTTTATATCATCGGAAATTCTAGAACGACCTCTTCCAGTGCGTTCTTTAACACTTCCAGTATCTCACCATTTTCTTTTAATTTTATCTACTGCAGATTGATTTATGGGTGGTCTATGCGGATATTTGTTGTTAAACATTTCGCAAACTTCTTGTTGTGTCCTGGATTTATATGCAGTGCCAAGCATAATTATGATTTCGATTTTCTCATTTTCGGCTAAACGCATCGTGAACAGATTTTTGCTAATTAGTGACAGTGACAAGATAGTCAAAATTTACGAATATACAGGTTAATACTAATTATGAGCACTTGTTAATTTTAATTCATCAATTAAATAACAAAATTTAAATGTCAAGTACTAAATCGCGAAAGGCTTAAGACAAAAAGTGCAAGACTTTGATGAACTACATTAAATCATTAGATTTTACATTTCTTTAAAAAGGGAAAACTTTGAATATGTGTTTGTTAATATCTCGAAAACTGTCAATTTTACTTATAGGTTATGTTATATAAAATACATCCAGAATTTGTCGTAGAGTCCAAATCAGTCCAAAAAATTGCGGCATTTCAATTAAAAATAGTAAGTTGACAGTTGTATCGCTTTTGTAAGTCACCCTGTATACAATAAAATAAAATCGACGTGTACGAGGGTTTTTAAATAAATTTATCACAACCCTGTTTATTGAATTTATTCCTTAAATTATCACAACCCTGTAAATTTACAAATCCTGCTTACAGCCATCGGTTTTAAATCGATAATAAAATCATGCGTTTTATTGTTACCAGTATCGAAGGGTTTTCAAAACGATACACAAAATATAAAATAATTGCAAACTAAATTACTAATTAAACAAAAAATTTTTTCAAATTCCCCTGCAATAAATCATTTATAACGCTTCCTCGCTATATGCTTCGTACCTTAAATATATATTTTTTTAGCAATAAATTTTATTGTTTAGAATAATTCTGGGGAGAGTGCAATGAAAAACATTATCCGATAAGTATCTTTAAGTACGAAGAACGTTTGGCCTATGAAGTATAAAGCACATATTTATCAAGATAATGGCTCACTTACCGCCCTAATATTCCATCCGTGTATGAACTTGAAGTACGTCGGAGCTTGTGCCATCAGTGTAAACACACCCCAAAGGCCGCCCCATTGTGCTAGTATATTCAGCCAGACGGTGCGATTTCGGAGTAGGTCAGACCAGGGTATAGGTGCCTGAAAAAACCGGTATTGTTATTAATTAGCCTTCATGCCACTAAATTTCGTCTTTCATAATACAATAGCTAGAAAGACAATAAAGTACGCAATGGTCTATAAAATCATAGAAATCCCATAGGAGCCCCTCGCTGGGTACGCCCTTGCCAGCCGCTCTTCCACCTTAGAATTACGTAAAAATGTCTTGATGCGCTTTAAAGTGGTGAAGGAACGTTTGGCTTCTGCTGTTGACATG
>MU187467.1:74085-89498 GCA_016904865.1 Pissodes strobi | reverse complement strand
TTGCTAATCTGGAGTGGTGTCCTTGAAGGGGATTTTATAACCTTGTACCCACGCTATTGTTGATCTGTTTATATTTAATTTCTGCCAATTTTGAACGTATAATATTAGTTCAGACGGTTGGCTAATTTAAATTATTGAAAAGGAGGGTTAAACCCACGGACTAGTTGTTTCCGTAATTGATAAAAGTAATTGTTTTGGCGTGCAGTTGCAGGATTTAATACAGTTTCTACTTCAAGATTTAATTTTGGTGGTCTGAGGACATTGCAGCTGGCGAATACTTCTCTATCATACTGTTTTTTTTTATTTAGTTTCTCTAATCTGGGTATGTAGTTGTTTCTGATGTTGGTAAGACTCGATTCGAATGAGTTACGTTCTCGGCTAGCATGAGAGGATTTTCTAATGCATCTGCAAATGCAAAAGAATTTCCTTGGTTTTGCTAGTTATGGTATCGACTGCATCTGCAAATGCAACGATCTATTAGCATATTTACAGCATCTGCAAATGTTGTAATTTCTGTTTTTATATATCTAAGATAACCAGCTATTTACGTATTTTTGAAATTTTGGCATATAATCTTATATATTGGTATTGATTTGCTTCTTACGATGAATATTGACCCCTTTTTTTCGTCTCCTTTGCGAGCAAGACGTATCACTAACACTTTCACTGTCTTGAAATACGATTTTTAGGCATTTTTCTTCTTAAAACCAAAAGAAAGATCCGATTACGGATTCTTTACTACTTGTCATTACAAAATTGTAATGACGCAACAGGGCGACGAGCTCGAGCGACCGGGCCTGGGACGGCTGAATCATCATGTTTTTTGAGGACTTCTTTAAAACTTGTACCGGTTGGAATAAAATTGTATACTACAAAGTGTAATGAAGGAAGGCGGAGATGTGAAGGATAATAACTTGTAGGATTATTAATACATAGGTACACTATACAGAATAATATATATTATGTTATATTTTAACCCTTTATTTAATCAAATAAAGTATTTTTTTAAACTTATTTTTTTTGGGATCCGGCACAATTTTTAGAAAAAGAGCAATAGACGCCATTTTGAATTTTTTCGAATTTCACAATGCCGCCGTGCCTAAACAGATAAACTTAGTGTGTAGTAATAAAATATGCGTAACGGCAAAACAAGAAAACACAGGGATTTTATCATTAAAATTAAATTAAGTTACTTCTGCCTACCCCCCTAGCACGCCTATGGAGCATTTATATTTTAACTATGTATGTACTTCTATGTATTTTTTTTGGTCAACAAATTTGCTCTCTTGATTTTTTTCTATATGTAGTCTAGCACAGTATACAAATTTTTGAAAATTCCAAACTAATTTCACAAACATCAGCTTGGCGAAAGGCATTTTCGTATTTAGCGCCCCAAAATCCATAGGAACGGATATGCTGAACTCTTTTCCGCAAAAATGCCTGCAGCCTCTTTATAGAAGGAGATATATTGAAATTGTGTCCTGTCTATAATAAAGAAATTGGGAATTATATATTTAGGCCCGATATTAAGGATTTTCACTATACCTACCTACTCCTGTTCGTTTGGATAGTTGATTATGAAAATTAACCAATTATTGGCGGTTTGCCACAGTTTTCCAAATATTTATTCTTAATTTGTGGCAGTTTCAGTTAATTGATATTCGCTCAAGTGTAAACTCATGATGCGCAATTCTTTGATTCCTAAACTAACGGCAATGTATCCAATATTAAGAAGGTTGTGCTATATTAGGTTAGATTCGGTTCGTTAAAAGATACGCCTGTTGCACGAGCAAATATTTTAACGAACGAGATTTGGTTAAACTAATAAGGAGAAGTGCTTGTATTATTTCTGGTTAGTTTGGCTTCGTTAAGAAGCAAAATCAGTTTAAATTAATTCTAATTAATTCTAGTTAAAGAGTGTATACAATACCTATACTGGCATATTCCTTAATAAAGCGAAACTTAGCCTAAGCTATCAAAGACAAACTAACCAAAAGAAATGCTGGTATTATTTCTAGCTAGTCTGGCTTCGTAAAAAACAAACTAGAATCAGCTTAATTTAATTATAATTAGTTCATGCACTATAGTAGCATATTTGCCATAAATCGAAGTTTAGCCTAAACTGTCAAACACACACTAACCAAAAGAAGTGGCTGCATTATTTCTAGTATGTTTGGTTTCGTTAAAAAACAAAATAGAATCATTTTAAGTAAGTTTTAAATAATTCCAGTTAAAGGGTGAATATATGGCATATTTTTTAAATGAACCGAAACTTAGTATAAACTATCAAACACAAACTAACCATAAGAAATGCTTGTATTTTTTCTGGTTAGTTTGGCTTGGTTAAAAGTTAAGTAGATTTAATTTAAGTTAGTTATAATTAATTCTACTTAAAATGGTGTATCCACTACACTGGCATATTTTTTTATGAACCGAAACTTTGTCTAAACTATCAAACACAAACGTACCAAAAGGAGTGCTTGTTATTATTATTACTCTTGCTTGTGTTTAATTATTATTAATAAATTCATACTGCAGTGTTTCGATATTTTGTCCAGTTCTTCGTTTTGATCCTTCCTAATTACGTTCAAATTTGTTACCAATCTTGTAATATTAACATTTTTCAAGAGAATATTTCACAAAAAAAATATTTTTTTAAATCATTAAAATGCAAAATAGAAAAAAATATATTATGCACTCGTTTTATAAGATGTTTAAGCACACTTGCCCATTACACAAGACGCGTGCTCTAAAAAAATATCTTATAAAACTAATACTCTAATACACTATTGCTTGTCTTTATTTTTTAATAAACTTGTACGGTAGTGTTTCGATATTTTGTCCAGTTCTTCGATTCGATTTTTCCTAATTCCGCACGTGACTGCGTGACTATTAATTGCAGGAAAATGACGACTATAGAATAAAAGCGGGATTTTCAAATATTTTTATAATTAAATTTGTTAGTAATTTTGAAATATTAAAAATTTTTACGAGAATATTTCATAAATAAAATGTATAATTTTTTTAATCATGAATATGCAAAATAGAAAGAAAATTATTAAGAACTGGTTTTACAAGACATTTAAGGGCACTTGCCTGTTATCCCGTTAAACAAGTCATGTGCGTTAAAAATTATCTTATAAAACTAATAATCTAATATACTATTGCTTGCGTTTAATTTTTAGTAAGTTTTTACTGCAGTATTTCGATATTTTGTCCAGTTCTTCGTTTCGATCTCTCCTAATTCCCTTTACTTGTATTTTATTTTAGAACTCATCTCATGCCCGATACGTGACTACGTGATTTTTAATTGCAGTAAAATAACGGATAGAATAAAAGATTCAAATATTTTCATATTCAAATTTGTTTCCAATTTTGAAATATTAAAATTTTTTGTGAGAATATTTAATAAACAAATATACAATTTTTTAATAATGAAAAGGCAAACGTGACTACGTGATTTTTAATTGCCGAAAAATGACGGATAGACTAAAAGCGGCTTTTTCAAATATTTTTATATTCAAATTTGTTACCAATTTTGAAATATTAAAATTTTTCGCGAAAATATTTCATAAAAAAAATAATAATTTTTTTAATAATGAAAAGGCATACGTGACTACGTGATTTTTAAAATTGTAGGAAAATGACGTATAGAATAAAAGTGCGTTTTTCAAATATTTTTATATTTATGTTACCAATTTTAAAATATTAAAATTATAAAAAATATCAAGCACTCGTTTTATAAAACGTTTAAGCACATTTGCGTGTTAAACAAGACGCATGCGATAATAAATTATCTTATGCAACTAATACTCTAATATACTTATGCTTGCGTTTAATTTTTAATAAATTTGTACTGCAACATTTCTATATTTTTGTTCAGTTCATCGTTTCGATTTTTGCTAATTTCCTTGTTCAAATATTTTTATATTCAAATTTGTTACCAACCTTCAAATAATAAAATTTTTCGCGAGAATATTTCATAAAAAAACATATAACTTTTTTAGTCATGAAAA
The DNA here is from genome assembly GCA_016904865.1 of Pissodes strobi. NCBI lineage: Eukaryota > Metazoa > Arthropoda > Insecta > Coleoptera > Curculionidae > Pissodes > Pissodes strobi. Next base: position 85,482 of record MU187467.1, on the reverse strand, counting down.
TGTAAAATAGGAAAAAATATGAAGCACTCGTTTTATAATAGTTATTTTCCTAACAAGTGCGCAAAGTGATACTTTTCCGCACGCGACTAATGTTGACCAAACGACGCGAAGCGGAGTTCGGTCAATCAGTCGAGTGCGGAAAAGTCACTTTGCGCAAGTGTTAGGAACAATATTTTTTCTACGCGCGCAGTCCAAACAAGCACAGAATAATAATGACCCATATTTAAATAAAAGAAAAAGTATCTGTCAATTATACCTACTGTTGCTTTACATGAATATCATTGTTGACCTGACATGACTTAAAAAGATATGGTTTTTGGTTTAAGTTGTAATATCGCGAATTACGGAAGCTTTGAGAGAAAAGAGCCAGTTTTTTTGGGATACTTCGTTTTACACCTAGATTTGTTTAAAATCTGTCAATCTGACAATTATAAGTATTGTTGCTTGACATAATTTTTTACTACTATACCGAGGATTTCAAAATATATGGTTTTTGGTTTAAGTTACAATATCGCGAATTACGGAAATTTTTAGGGAAATGAGTATAATTATGACTTAAAACGGTTTCTTATATTGCATAAAAAGTGAAAAAGTGTAAAGTTTCTAAAGGTATATGAACATGTTCTTGTCTCTGGTGATTTTAGAGAATTTTACTTTCCCGCACACTTTCCCGCATAGCGTGCGGGAAAGTACTACTTCGCGCACTGAATAGCGTGCGTAAAGTAGCCACTTTGCGCACGCTCGTAGAAAAAACGTTTAAGCGCACTTGCTCGTTAAACAAGATGCGTGCGCTAAAAATTTTCTTATACAACTAATACTCTAATATACTGATGCTTGCGTTTAATTTCTAATTAATTTGTACTGCAACATTTCGATATTTTTTGTTCAGTTCTTCGTCTCAATTTTTCCTAATTTCCTTGTTTAAATATTTTTATATTCAAATTTGTTACCATAAAATTTTCGGGAGAATATTTCATAAAAAAACATAAAAATTTTTTAGTCATGAAAATGCAAAATAGAAAAAAAATATCAAGCACTCCTTTTATAAAGACGCATGCGCTAAAAAAATATTTTATAAATCTAATACTCTAACATACTATTCTTTGGGTTTAAGTTTTAATGAATTTATACAGCAGTATTTCGATATTTTGTTCGGTTCTTCGTTTCGATCGTTCCTAATTCTGTTTTTATTTTAGTACTTTTGTAATTTGTAACTTCACAAAACTTCGTATTATCCACATTTTGTATTATAGGTCTATTGCACTTTCGAGTTTGTTGCATTCTTTACCCATATCATCAATATGCTTTTTTAACTTTTCGTAGTAATTTGACTAGAGTGGTACCACAAAAAACAGTTCTCTACATTTTGGACATGTACAATTTTAGGATTTTGTAACGCAGCTCAGATAAATACACTGTATTTGACATTTTACAGCATTTATTAGCCCACTCGAAAGTTTTGAACGTTATTTTATTATTGAAATGAACAGCATATAAAACCAAGTACTCTAAATCCAAACTTAAGCTTTTTCAAGCTCAAGACTAGTATTAGAGCTTGAGTCATTTTTAGATTTCTATACGGGCATTTAAGACTTATCTTACTTCTTCTGATTCATTTTCTACATTTTCCAGCTATTTTTTGCCCATTTCCAGCAGTGTTTATTGCCGCTGAATTTCACTTCTACCAATTTCAATGAATGAATTGATAAGTTTCAGAGCAGCGTATAAAAGTCCAAATTCAAAATGAACTTGAGTCATTTTTAGACTTGTATACGAGCGTTTCACGCTTCCGTTTTTCTTCTTCTTCTGATTCATTTTCTAATTTTTCCAGCTTTTTTACTCGTTTTCAGCAGTATTTATTGGCGCTTTTCATATCGTTTACTCTATCTTTGATATGATCTACCAATTCCAAGCCTTCCGCCACCCCTTTATAAGTTTGCTTCATTTGCACATAATCTTATTTCAGAGCAACTATTAAGTAGTATATTGCTAGAACCTCTATTTTAGCTTTCGTCGTATCCAAGATTTATTCCCAATATTTCTCTAGCTAGCTCTCAGTACATTCCGTTAGTATACCCAGATCTCTGATCTCTTATCAACATTCCTTAGTGTATTGGGATTTTTATCTTCGTCTTCAATAAAATCAACTACAAATTTTATCCCGCTATTATGCTGCTCCTTCTAATTTTTTCCAGCTATACAGTTATATATGGTGCCATATAGATATTGGTATCAACATTTTCATCCTTCGTATGGTCGTTAATTTTTATACGTTCACACGTTTTTAGTTTAAATCATGTTCGTAAATTGTAATGCTATTAATTTGTGTTTTCTCTACAAAGATCGGCCTTTTCTACCCGACTTCGTTTCTTTAAAGAGATCATCTGTGCCCTCATGAATAATTTGAGAGATGCAACGTAACATCTTCCCACCTTATAACTATTTTGAATGGGGATATAATAGGATACTGCATGGATTCCACTCATATTACCAATTTGTTAATTTTAGTCGCCATATCGAAAGCTTTTCCAGAATCAGTACAAATCGTTCATAAATAAATATATATATATATATACTGTATATTTCTTGGCTTAGGTACAGTATGTAAATACTTCTTGTTACATGCATCTATGTTTAGCTGTTACATATTATAGTATTTCAGTGTAGTTTAAATGTATCATTTAATTAGAAAAAAGAACAGGTCATGGCAAGATATCAGATTGACGTGTTCTCTAGCCAATATCTGCAGCTAGTAACAGAGCGTCGTGTATCATAGCAATTAATTGTATAATTATTATTTAAATGTATTAGATTTATCGAAATTACTGATAAAATTACAACAATTTAACAATCAATCGTCACGCCAGGTCTAAAAAATAGAAACGTGTACGTATATTTAGAAATAGCAATCTGAGAAAACGATAAATTAAGAAAAAATGCAGTTTTTACCACGTGTATGCGTGTTCTTAAGCGCGGTTGAACAGGTTTGTCGAATACAGGAATTAAGATAAGAAATTATCGTATAATAGAATTTTCAAGTTTCGAGGGGCAATTCGATTGTACGAAGACCATCAGTTTGAGTGACAGATATTTCGAATCCGAAAAGTTTAAATGACACGAATGCGGAAAGTTGGGAAATAAAAATTCAAGTGGCACAAACTTGATGGTGAAATCGCAAATTAATCCAAACAAGACCTAAAGTTGGAATGGCATCATTTCAAATAGTCACTCTTAAGGCAAAACTTTCGTTTGACGAGTTATAATGGAAAACAAAAAAATATGATGGCAAAAGTTTTAATATAAACATTCGAATACTAAAAAAATTTAAACAATATGATCTTCGGAGGACAGAAGGTTCAAAGCAAAAAATAAGAGCATTTTAAATAAAATCTTCCAATATCAGTTTGTTCGAATATAAATGGAATAAGAATGAGAAGTTTGAAAATTTCAGAATTAATGATAAAAATCTGGAAAATAAAAATTTCGGATAAATAATTCTCCAAGCAGAGAGTTCGAATAAAAATAAAAATTTTTAAATATAAAAAGGTCGAATCACAAAAAAACCTAAGGATAATTTGATTGCTAAGCGTCTCCTAATAATATAATTAGAAAGATTAAAAGACGAAATGCGCAATAATTAAAAATTTAAAAAGGGAGATTAAACTTCTAATATAAAGCTGAAAATTTCGAAGAAACATAAATAGATTGATTAAAAAAAGTTCTTCTCTTCCAGGTGCCGTCTCCGCTTCGAAGGTTTGCAACCATCAGGGCAATTCTTAATTTTGAGACCGCAGCTGTCAATAGTTAATTGTTACTGCATCCAAACTACTCCCTAAGGTTCTTCAGCCATGAATTTCGTCTCCTTCCTACAGATCTCTTTCCTTGGATTTTTCACTGCATAATAATTTGTAGCATTCGATATTTTTCTTTCCTCACGATTTGTCCCATACACAGCAGTTTTCTTCTCTTAATTGTTGGGATTACTTCTCTCTCCCTATGCACACATCACATTACTTCCACGTTGGTTATTCTCTCTACCCATGAAATCTTCAATATTCTCCGATATATCACATCTCAAAGTATACACCCTTGACGAAAACCTCTCTGTATTTCTATTTTTTCTGATGTCATGTCTTCTATTCGTATTGCCGCTTTTTGGCCATTGTGTAAGTTTGAAATTATTCTTATGCCTCTGTGGTCTATCCTTATCGATGAATAGGTGATGAATAGGTGATGTCTGATAGGACATTGTTGAGTGCAAATAGTGCTTTCCTTTTTCCTAGGTCTTTACGGAATCCAAATTGTGAATCGCTGATGTCTACATCCAGTTCCCTGAAGATTCTATTGTGTACCACCTTCAATAGGACTTTCAGTGTGTGAACCATCAGGCTTATTGTACGGTGGTCAGAGCAATGCTTGGCATTCTTCTTTTTTGGAAAAAAATAAAAGTTGATAGCAACCATTCATTTTGTATTACTCTAGTTCGATATCCATATTTTCAAGATGAGTTTGTCGTCTCTCATCTTCGAATAGTCATGTAACGTACTTCTTCCATATTTCTAGCTCTTGTTCTCAATTTCCAACATTTTTGCTTGTAGTAATCTTCCTTTGCTTTTTTGATTTTTGTGAGGAGTATTCGTTGTGTTTCTTTATATTGTTGTTCATTTTTCCCTTTATAGCTTCTTCTCTTATCCAGGAGATTAAGAATTTCGTTAGTTATCCATTATTTCTTTCCCGTGGGTTTCTCTTTCTTTAAACTGTCTATTGAGGGTTCCAATAAAGCTGATTTAATACTACATTATTTCTCGTTTGTGTTACTGCAATGTCGGTATTCTTCCTTGCTTTCGAATGTTTCTAGATTTTTGTTTGTTCTTGTTTGTAACTCATTCCGTATGTCTTCGTTCTTTAAGTGCTCTGTATTTATCCGAGTTTCTCTCTTCTTTGGAGTTCTTTTGAGCTTGATGTGTATCTAGGCTACTAAGGGATTGTGGTCCGAGGAGACATTAGCGCCCGGATAGGTCTTAATGACTTCAGTTGTTTCTATATCTTGCGCTTATCAGGGTGTAGTCTATTTGATTTCTTACCGGGTTTTGGCCATGTATTAGTCAGGTATTAGTTATTATCATCTCCTCCTCCTGGCAAAATTGTATTAGTCTATCTTTCCATTTCTTATCAAATTTGTATTAGTCCTCTTCCATTTCTTATCTCCAATCCATATTCACCTATGTACTTGTCACATCTTCCTTTTCCGACCTTCGCATTAAAGTGATTCATGCGTTTGTCTGATTAGTTCGTAAAAGAGTGTATTTTCTTCTTCAGGTTTATCTGCTGTCGGGGCATATATTATGTTTAGTTTCCTTGAGTTGGTCTGTAGTTGCAAGAGCATGACACGATCTGAGACATGAACGAGGTTGATAACGGACGATATAAAATCTCTCGAGACAGCAATTGTGACACCATATCTGTGATAATCATCATCGTTCCCAGAGCAGTACAGCATGTCTCCATCTGTTGGGAGCTGGTCATGACCGGGCCATCTTGTTTTACTGATTCCTAGGATGTTCAGTTTTTGCATTTCGTGTACAGCATTATGCATTCTTCCAGATTCATACATGGATCTCACGTTCCATGTACCAATTTTTAACTTATTTGTATTCACAGTCTTGTTCATCACTGTTTCCCCCGGAGATCCGATTGGGGAACTTATTACTCCGGATAATTTGGTTTTGAACTTTGCCATGACGATTTATACTAAGGATATCCGTACATCTTTAATGCAGTAGTTTCCTCTTGCTTTCTGCATCCTTATGCCGCTGACTAATCAATAGTTCTTCCGCCTCTGTGATCAATTTCTTGACCTCAGGACAACTTGCTGGCTCTTCACCCGAAGCTGTTGGCCAGAAAGTGAAGATTGCTTATTCCGGCAATCATTCGGTCGTCAGAGCCTTGTCTGTTATGTAGCAGGGTGTACCGGATAACCGAAGTCATCACACGAGCAGATGAGGTTGACACTTGGGCTTGTATTCATAACTCAAGTTCAATAAACACAAATTTGGTTGACCAAAATGCAAACTTAACAAGTCCATGAGACAAAAATTTTAATGATAAAAATCTTGAAATTACACGAAGCTATTTTAGTGACAAAAAATGCGAACACAAAAAGTTTACATGACACAAAGTTAAATAAAAAAAAGTTTGAATACAGGAAATTCCAAATATAATAAGTTCGATGACGATTTGAGGAGTGAATAAAATAAAAAGAGGTCAGGTATAAATAAATAAAATATAGGTCTGAACACGTCAAAGTTGCATCACTCATAGAAAATTCAAAAATCATATAAACAATAAGTTAGAATAGAAAAAGTTCGAAATAAAAGAAGCTCGAAAATGATAAAAAATTCTCAAAGACAAAGATCGAAAACAAATAGTGCAAATATAAAAAATTATAAATAATGGTTTCAACAAGTTAAAGTTCTATTACAAGAACCAAAAACATTACTTCTCCTTTATTCAAACAACGCTTAAAAGTAAGAACGATAAAAATTTAAAGAAAATGTAAAAGCTAGAATGACAACTAAAATTCGAATGCAAGTTCAGAATACAAAACATTCGAATCATAAAAAGCTCTAACGATGATTTGAGTGGTAAGCGTTTCTTAAATAGAAAGGTCGAAAAAAGAAAAGTGCAAATATTAAAAATATAAAAAGAAATATTTAAACACTTCAAAATTCTAATGCTTGGTTCCTAACTGAAAAGTTCGAAGAATAAAATTCCAAAGAAAAATAAATATGCAGATTGATTGAGTTCAATTAACACAAATTTGATTGAACAAAATGCGAACACAACAAATCCACGAGACAGGAATTTAAACCACAAAAATCTTGAAAACAATAGCTTTGAATAGAAGAAGTTGGCAATACAAAAATTTCTAATGCCATAAATCCATAAATAAAGGTTAAAATGAAAATGTGTAAAGTATGTCCTAAAAAAATTTCAGATAGGAAATATTACGAATAGATAAAAGTGAAAAAGAAAATGTCGAATGATGAAGGATCCTAATAGGAAGAAGACACAAATCTCGAAAATACAAATCGAATAATAAAAAAATTCTCCAAGCAGAGAGTTAGAATAGCAAAAATTATAAATATAAAAGTTGGAAAAAGGTTTGAACTCCTCGAAATTTTATTGCAGAATGCTCAAAGACAATAATTCGTAAAAAAGAGAAGTTTGATTACATAAGGTTCGAATGACACAAACTTGGTGATACAAATTTCCAACTCAATTTTATATGACACAAATGTCAATGACAAAAATCTAGAATATAAAAAGTTGAAATAACTACTAGAACTTCAAAATACAAAAAGTTCTAATGAAAATCCGAATAACTAGAATTGCTCAAATAGAAAGTTTGAATAAAAAGAGTGGAAACGAATGACTAAACATATCAAATTTCTATTACAAGAAGAAATTCAAGCTGAAAGTTAGAAAAAACACATACAATTTGATTACACAAAATTCCTACCGCAGAAACCTTACACGAGGCAAACTTGAATGACAAAAATCTTGGAAATAGCAAGTTTGAATACAAGAAGTTCCAAATATAAAAAGTTCGAATGAAAAAAACACCTAGCATTTCGAGTAGTGAATAACAAAGAGAGATCAGGTATAAAAAATTTTAAATATAAATTTGAACACGTCAAAGTTGCATCACATAGAAAAAAAATAAGAACTCATGAAAAGAAAATAAGTTAGAAATTAGGAACATTAAAATCCTAAAAAAATCTTAGATAGAAAGATCGAAAACAAAGATTGCAAATGCAAAAATTTTAATCTAAGAAAATTCCATTACAGGACACTAAAGCATTACTTAAAAGGTAAAAAGACAAACATTTAAAGAAAATATAAAATTTTATTAGAAGAAGGTAGCAGCTAGAATGACAAATAAATTCCGAATATAATTTCATATGACAAATTTAAATGAAAAGTTCCAGTTACAACAAGTTCGAATAACAAAAACGATAATTTGAGTGTTAAGCGCTTCTAAATAATTAGAAAGGTCAAAAAACTAAAAGCAATTATTAAAAACTTAAAAAGAAAGATTTGAGCACATCAAGATTCTAATATAAAGCTCAAAACTAAAAAGTTCGAATACTAGAATTTCAAAAAAAAAAAAAAATAATAAATTGATTAAAAAAGTCCAAAACACAAATTTGAGTTCAAATGAATATATGTAGAGAAAAAATGTCATAAAATAATGTTCGGATAAGAAAGATTACGAATAGACAAAAGTTAAATAGAAAATGTGGAATGACGAAGGATCCTAATACAAAAATAACACAAATATGCGTGCCAAAAATGTAAATAAGTCCGATAGGCAAAAAGTAAAATGCAAGAAATGAAGAAAAAATTGTGACAAGACGTTTTAATGTGATATTTATTCCTCGAATAAAAATTTCGAATACGAGAAATATGAGAATCAAAGGTCGAATGGCAAAAGACAGAAAGTTCGAATGCTAAAAGCCTGCAATAAGAAGATTTAAAACAAAAACTTCCAATTTAAATTTGTTCCGAAATATAAATGGTACGAGAATGAGAAGTTTGAATATCTCGGAAATAAAAGCTTCGAAATAAAAATCGTGTAAAAATAAATTCCCTTAACGGAGAGATAGAATAGCAAACAATTGAAATATAAAATTTAGAAATAAAGTTTTGAACATATCGAAATTTTGTTGCAGAATGCTTAAAAATGAGACTTCGAAAGACAATAATTCGAAGGAAAATAAGAAATTTATTTACGTGAAGTTCGAATGACACAAATTTGGTGATACACATTTACAGCTCCGGTTCATATGATACAAACTTTAGTGACAAAAATCTGGAATATAAAAAGTTTAAATAAATACTAGAAGTTCTAAATGCAAAAAGTTCTAATGAAAATCCGAATGATAAGAAATGCTCAAATAGAAAGTTTGAATTAAAAAAAAGTGGAAACAAATATTTAAACATTCAAAGTTCTATTACAAGCTAAAAGTTAGAAGGAAACATATAAAACTTGATCAAACTGCAGAAAGTTTACATGACACACAATTGAATGACACAAATCTTGGAAATAATAAATTTGAATAAAAGTTTCAAATATAAATACTCGGGATGGCGAAAAGGTCTAACAGCATTTCGAGTGGTAAATAACAACTTGAACACGTCAAAGTTGCATCACATGAAAAAAAAAATAAATAAAAAATCATGAAAAAAAATTAGTTAGAATACAAGTTCGAAATTCGGAAAATTAAAATCATGAAAAATTCTTAAATAGAAAGCCAGAAAACAAAGAGCACAAATGCACCGGATACCCTTTCATATGACAAATGTGATTGAAAATAAAAAGTTCCAGTTACAAAATGTTAGAATAACAAAAATGATAATTTGAGTGTTAAGCGTTCCTTAATAATTAGAATGGTCAAAAAACGAAAAGCGCAATTGTTAAAAACTTAAAAAGAAAGATTTGGGCACATCAAAATTTTATTATAAAGCTCAGAACTCAAAAGTTTGAAGAATAAAATTTCAAAGAAAAATAAATAGATTGATTAAAAAATTGTCCAAAACACAAATTTGGGTCCAAATGAAAATATGTAGGGCAAAAATACCATAAAAATATTCGGATAAGAAAGATTACGAATAGACAAAAGTAAAAAAGAAAATGTGGAATGACGAAGGATACTAATACAAAAATGACACAAATATGCGTGCCAAAAATGGTTAATAAATAAGCGATAGGCAAAATCAATAAATTGGAAGAAAATCTGTGACGTTCTAATGTGATATTTATTCCTCAAACAAAAATTTTGTTTACGAGAAATATGAAAACAAAAGGTCGAATGGCTAAAAGATTTAATAGAAGAATATGAACGACAAAACTTCGAGAGATAGAAAGTTTGAATGCTCAAAGCCCGCAATAAGAAGATTTAAAACAAAAACTTTCAATATCAATTTGTCCCAAAATATGAATGGTACGAGAATGAGAAGTTTGAAAATCTCGGAAATAAAAACTTCACAATACAAATCGAGTAATAAGTACAGAATGCTCAAAAATGAGAGTTCGAAAGATATAAATTCGGAAAAAAAATAAAAAGTTTGATTACATAAAGTTCGAATGACATAAATTTGATGATACAAATTTGCAATAGGTTAGAATACAAGAAGTTCAAAATTTGAAATAATAAAATTAGAATCATAAATATTTTTCAAATAGGAAGATCGAAAACAAAGTGTGCAAATGCAAAAATTGAGAATAAAGGTAATTCTATTACGAGAAACTAAAGCATTACCTAAATGTTAAAAAGACACAAATCCAAAGAAAATATTAGGTTTTATTACAAGTTGCTACTAGTTAGAATGACCAATAAATTTCTAATACTAATTCGTATGACAAACTTGAATGATAAAATTCTCGAAAATATTAAGTTCCAAATACAAAAAAACTGTAACGATAATTTGAGCGTTAATCGCTTCTTAATAAGAAAGATCAAAAAAGGAATAGTATAAATATTAGAAAAGTAAAAAGAAAGAATTGGACACATTAAAATTCTAATATCAAGCTCGACACTAACACGTTCGAAGAATAAAAATAAGAAGATTGATTAAAAAAAGATCAATAAACACAAATTTGATTGACCAAAATGCCAACACAAGTCCATGTGACCGAAATTTAAGTGACTAGAATACGATAAGTTTAAATTAAAGAAGGTGGCAATACAAAAAGTTCTGATGCAATAAACCCATAAATAAAAGTTACAAATAAAAATATGTGTGATACAAATTTTCTAAAAAATGTTCGAATTAATAAGATTGCGAATGGACAAGCGTTTAAAACAAAATGTGGAAACACAAAAGATCCTCATTAAAAATGCCAACAGTGATTTTGATGATAAACATTTTTCAAACGACAAGTTGGAAAAACAAAGAGTATGAACGCAAAAAAATTTATCCAAAAGTTTAATTGACAAAAATTATAAAATTAAAACCTTTAAATGAAGAAAGTTCAAGAAAGTGCGAATAGAAGATCCAAGAAAATAAAAAGATCCATTGATACAAATTCCTAGAACAAAAATTTCGAATAGAAACATTTGGAAACTAAAGATTCAAATTAGCAGAAAGTTCTAAAATAAATTAGACGCTTGAATGAAAAATATTTCTAACAGAACAAGCCCCAATGAGAAATAGTAGAATTTCGACTTATAAAAATAGAAACTTGCTTTAGATTTCGAAAATAACAAGCTTCAATTACGAATAGAATGGTGAAAGACAAATAAATAAAAATACAAATACAAAAAGCTTCAACGACAAAAAGTCCAAATAGAAAAAGGTAGAAAATGCTAATTTTATTTCAAACGTCAACCG
>MU187467.1:50177-74075 GCA_016904865.1 Pissodes strobi | reverse complement strand
AAATAGAAAAAGGTAGAAAATGCTAATTTTATTTCAAACGTCAACCGCTCAACTCTTCTATTTTCAACTTTCATTTTAAATATAAAATGGAAACTAACTTTATTAAAGTGCGGCAGTGCGACAACTTCTTTGCTCAATTTTATGATTTATTGGCTTTATACGAAAAGACAAGGGAAAGTTCTGAATAATAATAACCAGTTTCAGCACGTTCTAGAACTAATCAATTAAGGAAGAGTACCTATGAGAAAAAAATGTGTCACATAATGAAAGCTATTAATAAAGCATCCCGACAATATCCTCTCTCTAAAAACAGAGCACAAAGCCTGTCGAGTGGCCCAAGCTCTCGAAACGCGAAAAAAATCATTAACACCGGCCCATCGTCGGCCGTCGCTAATGAGTGACGTCACTCGCGGGCGGGCGTCGTCAGCGTCGCGGCGACGGCCAATTGCGCCGAGTCAGCGATTTTCATTGGAGGAGAGAGAGCGACGCCTGCCGACGCTGCGGACGCACACAGGGTTACGCTCTACCTGAAAAGGTGCAAATTTGGGGCTGTGGGAAAACTGGGGTCGAGTCTGACCTTTGGGGAATTAAAACGGGTATTAGTAAATAACGCTTATTTGCCTGCATATAGAGGAGAATAACATAGATATTATTAACGGAGGTGAATATCTTATTCAATTTCCCTGTAAATTGTGTTTACGACATGACTCCTCCGAAAAAATAATTTTAATAGTTGTCAATTCCAAATTTTGCCTTTATATTAACTTTACTTTGATATTAAAAAGTGAAAAAATAATAGCTAGTTATATGATCAAGTTTCAAGCTAACTCCTAACTAATTATTTCTTTTTTCGCTTATAAAAATACCGGCGAGACAACAGCCTTCATGATTAGCCTCCTCATGAGTGCTAAATAAGTCATATTAGTTCTTCATTTCGAAGAACAATTGTTAGGCAAAAGCTACGGGTAATTTAGGATTAAAGCCAAGCAAAATAAATCATAAAATAAATGCTTGACTGTCAAGACTAAGAAAAGCCCCGGAGAATTTTAGTCATGGTCTGTGGCTCTGTGGCTTGAATAAAAAAGGTAGTTATGGTCCTGGTATTGTACGTGTTTTCAGAAAGTAAGACCTTGTTTTTTTTTTGCCAAAAAATCTGTCCTTCGCAGATAAAACACTTTTACTTGTTGAATCAAATTTAAATTGAGTTTGATATTAGTTCGTCAGCTTTATCTACAAAAACCAAAATACAAGGATGGAAAATTGCAAAAAGCCAAACCTGCAACATTTTAAAGAAACCTTTTGCTATCAGAAAGCGTGAATCTGTTGCGCTCTTGGTCTTGTCCTTGTTTTCAAGGAGCGCGATCTTATTTTCTTCCCAGAAAATCAGTCATTCGTAGAAGAAATGCTTCTATTTACCAAGTCAAATTTAAATTAAGATTGAAACTAGTTCTTTATTGCCATTTAGAAATAGGAATTTTAGACATAAACTGCAGAAAGATTAGAAATAAAGCAAGGATAAATAAATCATATAACAAACGTTTGACTATCAACACCAAGACAAGTCCGAGAGAACCTTAGTTTTGGTCTGTGGCTTGAATATAATAGCTAGCTAGTAATGGTGCTGATCTTGTTTTGGATTTCAAAAAATTTGAACTCGTTTTCTTGTCAAAAAATCTGTTATTCGCAGACAAAATGGATTTATTTGGCGAATCAAATTTAAATTGAATTTTATATTAATTTTTCAGTTTTATTTTTAATATGTTTCCAAAACCCCAAATTCAAGGATGGTAAATTACGAAAAGCAAAGCTGGAAAAATATCTTCACTACCACAGATAAGACCTGAATGTGTTGTGGTCTTGGACCTGCCTTGGAAGAAGTGTGAACTTATTTTCTTGCCAAAAAATCTGCCTTTCGTAGGAGAAATGCTGTTATTTGCTTAGTCAAATTTAAATTGAGTTTGATTTTATTTCTTTATTGTCATTTACAAATAGGATATTTAGACATAAACTGCGGTTAATTTAGGAATAAAGAAAGGCTAAATAAATCATATAGCAAATGTTTGACTAATATCACCTAAACAATTACGAGAGATCCTTAGTATTGGTCTGTGGCTTGAATATAATAGATAATAATGATCCTGGTCTTCTTTTGGTTTTCAAGAAATTTGAACTCGTTTTCTTGTAAAAAATCTATTATTAATGTCGTGTTAACTTTTAGCTAAACTTAACTAAACTTAATTTATTATTTTATTAACGTAAAAAAATCAATACAAAACATTTATTATTTTCAGTGGTATATTAGGATAATATATTGAAAGAAAACAAAAATTCAATAAAAGTTCAAAAATCAAGTATTTCAATGGCGTGTCAGCAAGACATTTGCTTTATTGCAGCTATATATATTGTTGCATGGGTTGACTCGGGTTGATTCTCTTTACTGAAGCACATTGTGATATACGACATTTTTCGCTTTATTATCATGCGCATTTATTATTAGTTTATTAGGATAATGTATTTAAAGAAAACAAAGATTCAAAAAAGTACAAAAATCAAGTATTTCAATGGCATGCCAGCAAGACATTTGCTTTATTGCAGCTATGAATATTGCTGCATTGGTGGACTCGGATTGATTCTCTTCACTGAAGCACATTGTGATATACGATATTTTTCGTTTTATTCTCAGGCGCAAGAACAAATAAAGCGGATGGTTTGCCGCCACGTGAACATGCCACGTACAATTGACCATGAGAAAAACATGCATTTTCTACATTCAGGCAACAAACACTCAAGGCTTGGCCTTGTGATTTGTTAATAGTCATGACGAATGCAAGGCAAAACGGAAATTTAATTCGTTTAAACTCAAAGGGCATATCGGGGATCATCGGTATCCTCTGAATGAGAACTTCCTCATCTTTGAATTTTCTTTAGAGTATCGTCGCGTGAATCACATTTATCATCAGTCTTATTATCACCAAACGCGTTCCATTGTATAGTTTTGGTTGGTTCATGATGACTACCGTGCCAACCTTCAGTTGTAAATTGTGCGAGGGTAAGCCAAGCACATCCAAGGGGTTTAAAAATTCAGTTGGATAGTTGGCGGCTTCGTCTTCGTTTCTTACACTGTCAACAGATTTTAATGAATGCAGAGTACCAACGATTTGATTCTGAATTATGACGTTTATGTCATCAACATCTCTGTTCTTAGCCGCCAAATATGCTCGCTCACTCAGCCATTTGTTATTTTTGAGGTTAGCAATGATATTCAAAAGTTGATGAGCTCGTCTTTCGATGAGACGAAATTACAAAAAATCGGAGCAAATGAAATCAATCCGCTCGATTCGTCGACAGGAACACGACCATTACCGATAGTCAGCAATTCCTTTGAGAAATCTTCAGCAGATGGGTCGTTCAGCAATGCAACTCTCATGTTTACCGCCAGCTGAAGTTTCATCACATATCGCCATAGATTTGATGATTAGAAGCAAGCGTCTATTTCATCTGCAGCAGTCGATCTTGGAATGACTGGCAGTGTTTGGCGGAAATCGCCAGACAATAAAATCATTGCGCCTCCAAAACATCTCGAGTCATTGCACAGATCTTTCAATGTTCAGTCAAGTGCTTCCAATGCGTGATTGTGCGCCATTGTGCATTCGTCCCAGATGATGATTTTAGATGTTACTAAAACTTTGGCCATTGCGGAGTGTTTCGTGTTTACATGTCGGTTGTTCATCAGTTTGAAGGTTTACCGGCAATTTTAAGGCTGATTGAGCCGTATGGCACCCTTCTAACAGTGTGTCCGCTATTCCAGTAGAAGCAACTGCTACCGCAATGTCAGATCTCGCGCGAACAGTGGCCAAAATCAATGATATCAGGAATATCTTCCCAATTCCACAGGGGGCATCCAAAAAAAATAAGCCACCATTTCCATCATGAATTGCCTTCATTAATGTATTATAGACTTCCTTCTGTTGGGGCTTGACCTGACTGGTATAATTCATGTCGATCATATTCACGTTCACGTTCCAATTCTCCAATAAATGCGTTATTCATTCCACGATCTGGTGCTGGCATTCCTAACCTGATACACATACGATACATGTCTTCGATCAAGACCAAAGCCTGGTTATGCATATCCTGATTCACCTCAAGATCGGGAGTTCTTGAACTGACACGAATTCGATGTAAAATGTCTTCTGACATGTTGTCCTTGTATTTGTTCCACATGTCACGTGGATTCGGTGGGAAGCATGTCGAAATGATGATTGCAAATAATGTGCGTATCTGACTTGAAGTTGATGAGATAATCGCTTCAGCGATTGTCATATCCCAATGAGCATCGTTTTCAAGCAAATTTAGCTCTTGACATGCAGCACGAAATATTGGGCACACTATACCATTAACAGTTCGTAATGATTTAAATGATGTCGGCCCACGAAGATTCACCAGCAACAACCGCAAATAGAACCATTCATCATTCTTCGGATGAACTGTGTAAATACGACCAAGAGCATCAGTAGAACGCACATCCGGATGACCTGAAACCGCATCGCCTTGCTTCCGACGTTGAAATTTATTCGATAAAGCGTTCCAAGTGTAATAACGTGGCATCTCCGAGTAAAGCG
Source organism: Pissodes strobi (assembly GCA_016904865.1). NCBI lineage: Eukaryota > Metazoa > Arthropoda > Insecta > Coleoptera > Curculionidae > Pissodes > Pissodes strobi. The sequence goes on along the minus strand of MU187467.1, from coordinate 69,453 downwards.
ACGTTCCTGCAAACGGATCGCTTTGGCAAATCTCAAAGAAACTGGTCAATGTTGTCGCTGGAGGAGTTTCAGCACGTTGAGCAACATTCGACGCGGTAAAATTTACTCGTTGGCCATTCTCCAGATGCACCGCCAAATGTACAATAGTGGGATGACGTTCGTGAATAGGAAATGAGAATATACGCCAAATCGCATCATTGCAATTCACATATCGACCAATTTGATAGCGCGTAATTTCATCGTTGGTATTGGAGGTTTGGATACCAAAAGACGCCATATCGCTGCCTTTTGTAACATATTTGCAGATGTATTTGATGGACTTCACTGAATTGCAATACTCAAGGTTGTTGCTTTACTATCAATATTTAAGCAACACTAAGTACGGATGACTGATTTATCGAATGATCTGGAATGATTGATACCAATCGATTTGACAGTTGTTGTCATTTATTCTCTATAGTTTTTTATATTTTTCTATTCGAGTATGTTCTATGTATTTCAATATCTTTGCATATGCTACTTTCCCATTATTTTCCGTTAAATTTCTATCCTATAATGTGTAGTATGTCACTGATTTGCAGTGGAAATGAAATATTCCTAAGAAACTATATTCGTGCGTGACATGAGCTGTTAATTGCCGAGGATAACGGAGTTCCAAGCCTAATTTATAACTAATTTTGCGCATAATTTTTTATCCGAGAATTTCTCCGATATTTTAATAGTTATTCTGCTATTCGGGGCGGAGACAAATCCAACAAACCAAAGATCATAAAAATCGGTTCAGCCGTTCTTGAGTTATTATAAGTGGTGTAACTAACCCGACTTTGTTTTATATATATAGAATATGTCTCCAAAACCCCAAATTCAATGATGGTAAATTACAAAAAGCAAAGCTGAAACATTTAAAAAAATATCTTCAGTACCACAGATAAGACCTGAATTTGTTGTGGTCTTAGACCTGCCTTGGTCTTCAAGAAGTGTGAACTTATTTTCTTGCCAACAAATCTGCCATTCATAGGAGAAATGCTTTTATTTGCTAAGTCAAATTTAAATTGAGTTTGAGATTATTTCTTTATTACCATTTACAATAAAGCAAGGCTAATAGATCTTGAAACGGAGGTTATATACCTAGAAATCGCCCGCCGATAAAGAACATAACATAGTTAGAAACCAGATCGACTATATCCTGATAAACAGTCGATTCAAAAACGCAATCAAAAATGCATACATAACCCGAGCGCAGATGCTGCCTCGGATCATACTCTATTTAGTGCAAAAATATGCATAAAGCTAAAAAAAATTAGGAGAACCCGGCCAAGACAATTAAAATACGACCTTCAACTACTTAAAAATGATGAAGTTGAAGAAAGATTCACCTCTACTCTTAACCGAAATATCTCCCGTGATTCTAACTGAAGTAACTCCCGAAGGAAATGGCAATGCTAGAGGCAGGCAAAATTCTACACGCTAACAAAGAAGTAATAAAGCACGACTGGATGATAATAGACCTAATGGGCAAGCGAAGGCAGCTGAAGAACAAGAGCGAGAATGAATACAAAGCAACACATCAGCTGATCCGAAGAAAGATCAAGGAGGCTAAGGAAATTGGATGGAAGCTCGATGTAAGGAAATGGGAGAGCTACAACAAAAACATGATTAATTTGATATTCATAAGAAAGCCAAAGAAATCACTGGCATACAACGCAAGAAGATACCCTACATCCTAAGGAAAGCTTATGGAAAACATATTCTAAACCCAGACGAAACCAAAGAGGAATGGACTCAATACATTTGTCAACTATTTGAAGATAATCGGGAGGATAACATAGTCGATGAAAATGACGCTGAGCAGGGTCCGAGCATTATGCGGCCCGAAGTTGAAAAAGCAATCCGGCAACTAAAAACTAGAATAGAAAAACCCCGGGGCTAGATCAAATACCAGAATGTGGGTCAAATTATTGGACGATGAAAACATTACAGTACTAACTCGTATCTTCAATGATACTTATGAAATCAGTCAACATCCAGTGAACTGGCAGAAATCCAAGTCCATCCCCCTGCCAAAGAAAAGCGATGCCACGTCTTGTAATGATTTTCGACTGATAAGTCTCATGAGCCACCCTCTAAAAATTCTACTTCGTGTTGTCTAAAACCGTATACACATCAAATGCGAAGAAAGCATGATTGAAGAACAATTCGGCTTGGGTACCAGAGAAGCGCTATTTTGCATGAACACGCTACTTCAAAGATGTTGGGAGGTAAGAAAGCCGGTGTTCCTGTGTTTTATCGACTACGAAAAGGCTTTTGATCGCGTACAACATAACAACCTCTTTCAAACTCGGCAAAATATACCCCTCGATAATAATGATATACGTTTGTTATTTTCTCTCTACTGGAATCAATCTGCCACGGTAACACTAGATGGCGAGGAGACCACTCAGATACCTATAAAGAGAGGAGTGAGACAAGGTTGTATCTTGTCTCCTACACTTTTTAATCTCTACATGGAGAATGTATTTAAAGGGGCAACACAATCTGGCGAAGGAATAAAGATTGGAGGCGAAACAATTAGTGACATTCGATACGCAGATGATACCGTGCTCCTGGCTGAATCATTGATAGAACTACAATGTATGTTAGATAGGATAAACAGAGAAAGTAATAGATGGGGACTGAAAATCAATGTCAAAAAAACTAAATTTATGGTTGTTAGCAAAATGGTTATTGGCCTGGAAAGATTGGAAAGAATAACACTTGATGGCGAGAATATAGAAAGAGTACAACACTTTAAATATCTTGGGGATCAATCAGTCGATGGAGCCAGACGAAGAAATCAAGGCTAGAATAGAAATAGCTAGAAGAGCATTTCTGAAACTTAAGCGGCTACTCTGTGCCAAGCAACTTAACACTCATCTGCGGGAAAGGTTTACCAAATGCTATGTATGATCTACTCTGTTGTACTCTTGCGAAACATGGACACTTCATGGATAAGCCGAACTACCAACGAGAATGTACTCACCAAAATATGGCACTCACTCAACATCAAGTGCCGCAAACTGGAATACTTGGGACATGTGATGCGTGGACCACATTATGGTCTGCTTCGGCTTATTCTGAATGGCAAGATTGAGGGGAAAAAATGGATAGGTCGCAAAAAGCTATCCTGGCTACGAAATCTCCGACAATGGACAGGGCTAACTGCTGAGGAACTTCTTCACGCAGCCCAAGATTGAGATAGATACAAAGAAGTTGTCAATATGGGAGTCGTCAACGCTTCAGAAAGCAAGACACTGTAAGAAGAGGAAATACATCGTATAACAAACGTTTGACTATCAAAACCAAGACAAGTATGAGAGATCATTAGTGACTTGGTCTGTAGCTTGAATATAATAGTTAGTAATGATCCTGGTCTTTTTGGATTTAAGAAATTTGAACTTGTTTTTTTGTGAAAGAATCTGTCATTCGCAGACCAAATATATAAACTAAATTGGAACTAACTGTAAGTAACCGAAAGTTGATTGAATGACTAACAAAAACTAACCAAAAGTAACTAAAAACACCAGAAAGGGCTAAAACGTATCAGAACAGATCAAAGTTGTAAAGTGAGTTAAAACTAACCCAAATTAACCGAAGTTTGGCGACTAACCAAAAACAATAAAACTTATTATAACGTATCGGAACTGGTTCAAATGACGGAAACAATTTAAACTAACTAAAATAAACTGAAAGTTTATTGAACGACTAACCATAAGCACCAAAAAGAGCTAAAATGCATCGGAAAAATTAAAATAAGTTGAAATTAACTCAAATTAACCGAATTTTAAATAACTAAAGTCAACCAAAAACATTTAAATTGGTTATATCGTACCGGAACCGATTCAAATGACTAAAATATATTAAAACTAACTGAAATTTACCGACAGTTGATTGAACGACTAACAAGAAGCACTAAAGAGGCCTTAAACGTATCGGAAGAGATTAAAAATATTAAAGTAAGTTGAAACTAACCCAAATTCACCGAATTTTGACGACTCAAATGACTAACCAAGGCTAACCAAAAGTAACTAAAAGCACCAAAACGAGTTAAAACGAATCGTTACAGGTTAAAAATATTAGAGTAACGTTATGGCTAATTATATATTAATAGATTTTCCTATCTAAAAGAGCAGGGTAATTTTTTAGGTCTTCATATCTGCCACTTTTTTATTTATTTTTTTTTGATTAGGATAATATTTAATATTAATTTTAAAAATGCATTTCTTTGATTATATACATTATAAAGAGTCGTGTTTGTATTTTTACTTTTTTAAACTCTGCTTTTAAAAAATATTTAATTTGAATTACAACACAAATCACATTTGCGTTTTTATTCATCATTTTCAATGTCCTCCCGGTTGCATCTTTGTGAAGGACTGTGTATTTTATTTTTATATAGACTACAATGACACGTGCGAAGCTAATCTTCCACCAGCCTTTGATCATTAAAATCGGTTAGGTCGTTAAGGTACATACTCATACGCGAAAATCATAAACCTCCCTTTATCAAGGGAGAGGAGAAATTCAAAAGAGTGCTGTTAACTTCTCGCATGGCCCTCTGCCTGCTTCGTGCGCTTCGGGGTGCAACCAAACACAACTCACCCAAATTAAAAAAAAAGAAGCAAACATAACCTTAAAATAAATAAAGAAAACACGTCTTGCCACTGACGGGAATCGAAACCGGAGCGTCTGTATTACAAGCACATACTTTGACCACTGCACCACTAGACCTGTTGAAAGCAATTGATTGGTCGATAAATACATGGGTAATTCTATACATTCAGCCAACGTCGCGTCGCGTCGTGTGGAATGGGGCACACAAGTGACATCATGGATCCAAATGTGAAATAATTTGACAAATGTTTTACTATGGCGATCCACTACTGAATTTTAAACATTACAAGGAAGAAGTATACTAATCTGAATCATAATAATATTTTTTTATTATTGAGAAGCTTAATTTAAATGAATATGGATCAAATATTCATAAGAATTGCATGCTTAAAAAGGGTACCTAGGTACTTTCCGAAGAAAATACAAATTAGTGAAAAATGGCTTAACTTACTTAAATCGAATGAGTCTTCTAACATGTTAAAACTGGGCTCTTTTTTATTTATTATCCCTGGATGAAGCGCCTTTGCCCAAAGGCAAAACGTCAAAGGCTTATATTGATTGTCATTAAATAATAGAAGAAATATTCATATTTCGCTACAATAAAGTTATTTGCTTACGCAAATGGGTCCTCTATTTGTCGAGAGTTGGCAACCCTACCATCCAGTTTCACTAAGAGGTTTATAATTTAAATTTTACAGACACTTCTTTAAAACATCCCATCGTTTGGTAGAACAAAAAAAAAGCATAAGGTTCTTGAACTAATTTAAAGAAAGTTATAGTTGTCCTCCCCAATTTTTGGTTATTTTGGCCGCCCCAAATTTTTAGCCGTTTTGCGTTGTGTGCAACAGAGCTCTGCAAATTTACCGACAGCTTCAACAACGGCTTGCGTTTTATTTTTAAATATGTTTTTTTTTTTGTTTATAAGGGCATTAAACAAAGTACTAGGAATATCGACAACACGAGCCAATATATTATAAAGTCGCATCTCGGATCACCGTACCTATTCATAAACGATTAAAAACGTGCCGTTTGATAAACTCGGTAATAATGTAACAAGTAGTAGATTGCAACAATGTGCTGAGCTATTTCCTTTTGGCGTTTTAGGTTACCGAGCCAGCAGCGGCCATGTTGAAGTCAAACGACACCGCTGACCGTGCGTTTTTTGCCCCCTTTCTGCCCTCCAGATTTTTTTCTCGTGGTATTTTATTATATTTTATCTCCGCTCTCCGATTAAGAAAACATGGGACTCACCAACATTGTATTGTAGCGTGAATAGGCATCCGTTTGTTTTGGGCAAGCCGTTAATTTTAATTGACTTTTCTTGAGATAACGTAGGTATAGGCATACAAAGTTTCATAGAATAATCTCGCTTTATATCATGTGAACCAAAAGCAAATTTCTCACCATTAAACGCGTTAAGTTTTGAAAACTTGATAAAGAATGAATGAATAGTTCTTAGCGGCATGGGAGAACATTTTTTGAAAAATATTTATTTTCGATTCCGATTCTGCCGAAACATGGACAATGTATGACTTGCCTTCAGATAGGGTAACTAGATCGGAAAGTTAGAATGGAGGACAGTGTACAGTGTAGAAATAAAAACAAAAAAAATATATTTGAAGCAATCACATGTCATTTAAAAATTTAAAAAATAACAAATTACTTAATATGCAATATCAAAACATTTAAGCATATTTTTCAGAGCTGTTGATTTTTTAGAGTAATTCTTCATTTCTTAACATATAAAGAAAAAAAAAATCGGTACAGGAAAGTTCCTTAAAGTTATATTGTACTTTGTATTATGCTTTTATAGATTCTACAGTTAATTTATTTGGTGCACTGAATATGTAAAAGTGAAAAACATCTCTCGCTGCTTGCGTTATGAGAGGAAATGCAAAAATAAAATTCACGTATTTTAAGCATTTCTGAATACGACACACTATTTGGACAGGCTTTTTAAAAAATGTACGCATTGCTCGTGCAGTTTTTGGTCTGTAAAGAAGAGAAATTAAATTAGGTTATTATATTGGTCATATAGTTTTATATAATCTATTATAATGCCTCGAACTTTTAGGAACTCTACAGTTGGGATTAAATCATTGTAATTGTAATTTGCATGATTCTTTAAATGTATCTGGTTAAAACATTTGAAATCGTCAAACTCATCTTAATAAGCTTGAATCTGCCAACGTTATTGGTTAGCTAACCCAAGTAGGCTTGACCATTGACAAAAATATTATTATTTGACAAATAAAAAATAAAGCTAAATTAAAAAAGAAAACAAGCTTTTATATAAATGCACTAAATTGAACAAGCTTTTATTTCATATAAAAATGTTTCATGTAACAAAATAGTTGGTTTGGTTTACTTCAAAGTTTCTTTTCTTGTTTTTAGTGCATTTAAATAAAAGCTTCTTTAAAAAAATACCTTTATTTATTTTTTACTTTTTAGTGGTATTACTCATGTTGTTCCCACGAGTACATGACAAAAAATCGTCCATCCCCCTAGAGGTTCCTTGTAGAGGGATAAGGGCTTCAATACAACAGTGTGGCGTATTTAGGAAGCCTCCGCGTTACAGAATCCCAGCTAAATAACGCTAACTCCAACCCCGCCCGTCAATGTTGTTTATGTTTTTCCACTTCACCCATTTGTATGAGACCTTTCGAGAAAAGGACGAATGTGAAAGCCGGCCTCAAATGGTAAGGCTCGCGTGTTTAGAATGGTCTTTGTAAGCTTTTTTTATTTATTTTTTCTAGACTAGTTTGAGTTGGTTTTTTTTGCATGCTTTGGGTTAGTTTAGGTTAGCTTTTGTTGGTTGCGCTTCGCAGCGAACGGAGGGCATCGCATGAATCCAAAACAAATGAGTGAAGTGAAAAACGTACACAACATTGTTGGAAGGCGCTAGTGTAACACACGTGCTTCAGCCGATTAGGCGGCGTTATTTAGATGGGGTTTTGTAACGCAGAGACGTCCTAAATACGCGCCCCGGTGGCATATACGTTAACTGCAAATGCGATAGGACCTCGCCATAGGGCGACTGTAATATAAGTGGTAGATTTGAACACTTCATGCCTAGCCCTCCGCTCGCTGTGCTCGCTCCTGGGGCGCATCTGACAAAAACGAACCAAAACTAACCCAACGCATGAAAAGCAACTATATTTATATTACAATCACCATATGGTGAGGTCCTAGGCGCCACGATTGCCCCTCGGCACGTGCTCACCTTGGCGTTGGGTGTGGCCAAAGTAAATGCAATTTATTAAAAACTGTAAAAGCTATTTAACAGTGAATACCGTGTGTTTCTAGCTATCATCGTTTTAGAGAACAAAAATTACTCTTTTCATCCTCATAGGGGATGAAAATCCAAAACTTTTCGGCAAATTATCTTCATTTCTCCTACAGTGAAAACCCTAGGTTTCTAGCTATTACCGTTCTCGAGATGCAAAAAATTACACTTTCCGCCGTCCTAGGGGATGAAATTCCAAAATTTGTCGGCAAGTCGTCTTCATTTCTCTTGTAAAATAGTATTTCGAGTTTTGTTATATGTATTACAGATCGGTGGTGATAATGAATTCTTAAAAACAACAACATAATTCGCCATTTTATATCCGCCGTTTTGATTTTTGATTAGGAAAATGGTTTAAATAGTACTGTCACGGGAGCCAAACATACAAATGCCAAATCTGAAATAAATCGGATATTTAGAAGTAGTTCTAATTCAGCGTGCAAAATTTGATTACAGACAGACAGTCAGACAGACACACAGGTGAAAGGTTAAAACAGTTCGAATTTTGTGTGGACAGAAGGAAAATATTCACTCATATTGACTGAAGATTAATTATTATTGAGATTTTAAATATAATGTTGATATTTAGCAGTAAATTATTATATATTGTTCCAAAATATGGCTAATTAGGATTTAATAACAACGAGTCTTCCGAAAAAATGTCCCAAAATCCAATTTTTTCGAGTTTTGATTTTCTTTACTTATATTTTAGGTTAGGTAAGAGATATCCAGATGCAGTTTTCACTGATGTATTAGGCTCTCATTTGGTTGCCTTTTATCTTAAAAAAGTGGTATCGTTCATTTAATTTTTTTGAGAAAATCAGACTTATTTGCGATTATGTCAGAAAACGCTCTTTAACGGCTAGGTAAGATATCGCAATCACCCCACTGAAGGCACGGTTAAAAGCCCTTTTCAACGAATCCAAGCTTATTAAGATCCGGTCAGCCATTTTGAAGTTATTGATATTTATTTTCGGAAATGTTCGAACACTCTTCCCACACTTTCCTTTAAGAAGTAGAGCAAAACGTTGTCAAAACGCGTGATTTATTTTGGAGTCTTTTAAAAGTCTTAAAATTAAAGTAAAAATAGTAAATTAATAACAGTTTCAATATATTTGGCCAATAATTGACATCATTTATCAAGAATATATAAATTCCCTATAAAATTTGATATTAATGGTAAGGGAAGTTATGTTTGTGCTTCTGATTGTAAAATGAATGGAAATGAGTGTTTAAAATGTGCTAAAGAAATACAGGAAGAATTTTATCAGTGTGATGTATGCAGTAAAAAAAATCATACAGTATGTGCGAATTTAACAAGTTCCGAAGTTAGATGCATGCCTTTACAAAAACGTCTGCTTATCTTTGCTTGCGATAACTGCAAGGATGTTCTAATGAAGATACCGTAAATACTGATACTTATGGAAGATCTGAAGCAGGAATTAAATAAAATTAGAAGTAATCGAGAGATACCTACTGCGTTGATTCCAACAATGACATATAGCGAAGTGGCAAAGAAAAGATCAGAAGAAGTAATTGTGATAAAACCCAAAGATGAACAGCAGGAAAGTATGGTTACAAAAAAGGCGATTGAAACACCGATAAATTTCAGTACAATCGGAGCCGAAGTATCCAGAGTGAAATTCATTCGTGATGGTGGTATAGCAATAACTTCTGCTAGAAAGGAAGACATATAGCCTTTATCTGATAGTATAAGAAATAAGATGAGTAATAATTATGAAATTAAGGTACCTGAAAAGAAACATCAAAAATAAAAATAACCAAAGTCGATAAGAAAATAGTAGAATACCCTGAAACACTAATAGATAGAATTATTCTACAAAATGGAATAACTGCGGCAAATACGACAGAAACAGAACGAAGTATTAAAATTATTAAGCGGTACGGAAACAAAAATTATTGAGTAAATGTAATTTAAAAGTAGATTCCAGTACATACAGTATACTACAGAAAAAAGAAAAAATATCTATAGGATGGAGGTCATATACATTTTTTGACTATATTAATGTTATCCAATGCTACAAATGCTATAAATTTGGCCATATTGCAAAAGAATGCCAGAATGAAAAACATATATGTCCAAAATGCGCCGGTGACCATAAGAGTGAAGAATGTCAGTCAGAAGAAACTTGTTGTGTAAATTGTAAATATGCAGCTACTGTTTTAAAATTAATCATAATCCATATGACAGAAATTGTGATGCTTATGCAAGAATTTACAAATAATTGGAACAAAAAGTAGTTATCCGTCTATTTACCAGCGAAATAGTAGTAAATAGCAATCAGGGAACAAGTTAATGTATTTAAATATCCAAAGTTTTTTAGCTCATAAGACTGAACTTTGTTTAACCAAAAATAATTGGAAACCTGTGATAGTGTGTCTGTCAAAAAGCCATGTGACAGATGACATATATGAGCACGAGTTATTAGTTGAGGGTTACCAACTTATTAATACCACTTCACATAGTAGACACACTGGAGGGACAATGATGTGAGAGGAAATTGAAACAAAAAATTTTTTTGAAGACAGCAATACAAGATAATATTTGGGTAACAGGGGTAGAAATAATTATAAGCGAAAAGAAATATTTTATATGTTGTATTTATCACTCACATGCAGTAAAAGACTACGATGTCCTAAACTACCTTGAAGAACGTTTTGAAGAATCTGCATCGAAAGAAGGAACATTTATAGGTATAGGAGATTATAACATTGACATATCGAAAGATACTTACTACTCAAAAAAGATAAGAAAAATTATAGCAGAAAACGGACTTTATCAAAATATTGTTAATTTCACCAGAATAACAGCAACAACATCAACAATTATTATAGACCTTATGATTACAAGTGCTAAAAACATATCACCGCAAGTACACTTAATTCCAAAAATTACGGATCACAATATCATAACAGTAGACTTAGCTAAAGAAGAAAATACAAAAGACACTGTAAAAATATATAGAGACTATAATAATTTGGATGTTTTAAATTTCCAGTTGGATCTAATGGAAACTACATGGAATAGTAATGGTACAAATAGAGACACTATTGCGGGTAAACTAGTCCAAACACTACTCGATACATTAAAATATACATGCACCAATAACAGGAAAAAGTTATAATAAAACAATGGGCAAATAAACAGTGGTGGACCCAAGATATAGAAAAGAACATCAAGAAAAGAGATGAATTATATCGCAAAGCAACTATAACAAAAAATAATACTGACTTTGATCAATATAAAGAACAAAGAAATAGAGTAGTAAGTATGATTAGGCAACAAAAAATAAGTTATTATAATACACAAATAGACATGAATAAAGGTGACTCGAGAGAAATGTGGAAGAATATGAAGAAACTCGTAGGTGGAAAAAGGAACAATAAAAAGCCAGGAACAAAGATGGAAGAATAAATAAAAACGAGAAAACTATAGCCCAAAAATTTAATAGATATTTTATACATAGTAGTGAAAGCATAACAACCAACGTCAGTGACCAAAATGTTAGAGAAGTAATTAATAAAATTGAAAAATGCAATACAAAAATGAATAAATTTCAACTGTCAACTTTGTCAGAACTAAGAATTGTGGTTAAAAATCTCAAGAAAAAAAGCAGTAGTGTAGATGATATAACTACTGATATACTACAAAAATCATTTGAAGTAATTGGGGATAGATTCCTACAAGTAATAAAGACTAGTCTTGAATATGGTAAGTTCCCAAAAGATGGGAAGAAGTCTACAATAATTCCAATAGAAAAAAAAGCTAGTACAATATTGTGTGAAGAATTTAAACCCATCAATATGATTCCTATTTATGAAAACTTCTGGAGGTAGTTGTCAACAATCAAGTCATTGAGTACTTTGAAAATAACAAAATTCTTAGTGTATATCAAACTGGATTCTGTAAAAATAACTCGTGTGAAACTGCTATACAAACGGTACTAATGAACTGGAAAAGTGCAATAATTCAAAAAAATATAATTGGTGTAGTTTTCTTAGACTTCCGCCGCGCCTTTGACCGCAGACTACTGTTAAAAAAATAAAAAATATATGGTGTTCAAGATACAGTATTTAAATGGTTTCAAGATTATTTGTCTAATAGAACTCAAGAAGTATAAGAATATAACATCTGAGGAATGTGAAATTTTATCTGGTGTTCCGCAAGGTACGATTTTAGGGCCTAACCTGTTCATCATATACATAAATGATATTGTCATTAATTTTAAAAAATGTAGTAGGTATTCAACTATTTGTCGATGATACGCTACTGTATTTTGTGGGAGAAGATGTGGAGGCTGTGGTAAAAACATTAAATGAAGAATTACAGGAATTGTTTGATTGGCTTACAAAAAATGGATTAAGTTTGAACATTGAAAAAACAAAATTTATGATCATTAGAGGTAAATTTAACCTCTTATTAAGCAATACACACTCCGACATATTAATAAATGGACAAAAAATTGAACAAGTGGTCCAATATAAATACTTAGGTGTCATTATTGATGAACACTTAACATTCTCGTCACATGCTGAATATATAACTAAAAAAGTGGCAAGGAAAGTAAATTTGTTAGGTCGGTTAAGTGCAAACCTCAGTGACTGGTCAAAATTGACTATATATAAAACTATAATTCTGCCACATTTTAATTATTGTTCATCGATTTTATACCTCTTAAACAACAGTGGGATAAATGTTAGATGCAACGAGTATTTCAGCTGTAAGACAAATTATATTTGTGAATACAATGACTCTCATTTATAAAAGAAAACACGGTTTGTGTGCTGAACATTTATTGGCAAATATAAGATATAATGTAAATATACACAATTATGAAACTAGAACTAATGAGGACTTTTATGTATCTACTGTTCATAACAATTATAGCCAAAATGATGTTTTTCATAATGGTTTGATCAATTATAATAATCAGCCCCAAAATGTGAAAGCTTCTAGTAATGTAAATATTTTTAAAAGCAGATGTATTAAATATAGTAAAGAACATATAAACTATTAGTGTTATAATGACATTGTTTGTACAATAATATATTGTTTGTATTGTTATTGTTATTTGTTAGGATTTTTTAATGGTGATTCAATGTACCTGTGCAATATTGTACTTTTTGTTTGCTCATGCTATTAAAAAAGTTATTTATTTATTTTAAACATGTTTAACAAAAAGAATCGAATTTATCTCGGCCCTAAAATGGCAATGCACTCTACTATCTTTAATTTAAGAACATTTTGCAAAAAACTGTGTTTAAAATTTAAGATGACTATTATGCCCCTTGTCGGCCATTTTGAAAAGTTAAAAATAATTTCCAACATTTTCTCTTGGCCACTTGACATAAATTTTTTTAGCGTGTCTTTACGAGTTTACGGAAATTACTTTTCAAGCTATAGCCGAGTGCCATTCTTAGTCGGCCACCCGGTACACTTTTCTGACATATACAGGGTTGTGATAAATTAAGGAATAAATTCAATATTCAGGGTTGTGATAAATTAATTTAAAAACCCTCGTACACGTCGATTTTATTTTATTGTTGCGCATATTTTAATATATTTTGGAAGTATACAGGGTTACTCACAAAAGCGATACAACTGTCAACTTAATTTTTTTTAAAGAAATGCCCCAATTTTTTGGACTGATTTGGATTCTACGAAAAATTCTAGATGTATTTCATATAACATAACCTATAAATAAAATTGATAGTTTTCGAGATATTAACAAACGCATATTCAAAGTTTTCCCTTTTTAAAGAAATGTAAAATCTAATGATTTAATGTAGTTCATCAAACGTCTTGCACTTTTCTCTCTTAAGCCTTTTGCGATTTAGAACTTGACATTTAAATTTTTCAATATTATCAAACAACTGAAGAATAGCAAATGATAATTTATTAATATTTGAGAATGCAACAACATCGTACATAACTTAGTTCACAATACATAACTATTTAAGTAAGTGTTGAAAATGGCTACTATTTACAGCCCGGCAGTATCAGACGATCGGATAATTCCTGTTGCACATTACTAATTACATATGGAGGAATGTTTCTTATAACACTTCGAATTCGATCTTTAGGGATTTCGATACTGTTCGGCTTAATTTTTATACCATGTTCTTAACATAACCCCAAAGGAAAAAGTCTAGCGGTTTTAAGTCCGGAGACCTCGGTGGCCACTCTATAGTACCACGCCTCCCTATCTATCTATCCATCGCCCCGGAAAGACGTCACTCAAATATCATAATAATTCACTTGGGACTCTTGGGAGATCAGGATCTACTGCATTAGGATATAGGGTAGCCAATGCAGGTATTCAACAATCTTGCAAAAATTCCAGGTAACGTTGTTCTGTTAATGATTCGCTAAAAAATATGGTCTTATAACTTTATTACCCACAATGTGAGCCCATAAGTTTACATTTTGACGATATTGTGTATGTACTTCCCTGTGCCAGTGAGGGTTCTTATTTGCCCAATATCTAAAATTTTGTTTGTTGACTTCTCGGTTCAGACAAAATGTAGCTTCATCCGAGAAACAATTTCTTTTCTCAAACAGTGGGTCGTTATTACACATTTCTGTTAGTACCTCACAGAATTCGTTTCTGTGCTCTGGATCATCATCCAATAATTCTTGAAGAAATTGTAATTTATATGGATGCCACTTTTCATTCTTTAAAAATAGAAAACTTTGAATATACGTTTGTTAATATCTCCAAAACTTTCAATTTTACTTATAGGTTATGTTATATGAAATACATCTAGAATTTTGCGTAGAGTCCAAATCAATCCAAAAAATTGGGGCATTTAATTTAAAAAAAATATGTTGACAGTTTTGTGTGTCACCCTGTATACTTAGAAATGATATTAAAATATGCGCAACAATAAAATAAAAAAAAACCTTACGGTTTTCAAATTAATTTTTCACAACCCTGTATATTGAATGTATTCCATAATTTACAACGTTCGAATTTTAGCAAGATTGTTTAATACCTGCATTGGCTACCCTATATCCTAATGCAATAGATCCTGATCTCCCAAATGAATTATTATGGTATCAGCAGGATGGGGCACCCCCTCATTATGCGGCGGATGTTAGGAGATATTTGAATGACATCTTCCCTGGGCGATGGATAGGGAGGCGTGGTACTATAGAGTGGCCACCGAGGTCTCCGGACTTAATTCCGCTAGACTTTTTATAGAACATGATATACAAAAATAAGCCGGACAGTATCGAAATCCTTAAAGACGAATTCGGGGTGTTATAAGGAACATTTCTTCATATGTAGATAGTTAGTAATGTGCAACAGGAATTTTCCGATCGTCTCTGGCACTGCAGGGCTGTAAATGGTAGCCATTTTCAACACTTACTTAAACAGTTATGTATTGTGTACTTACTAAGTTATGTACGATGTTACATTCTCAATTATTAATAAATTATCATTTGCTATTCTTCAGTTGTTTGATAATATTGAAAAATTTAAATGTCAAGTTCTAAATCGCAAAAGTCTTAAGACAGAAAAGTGCAAGACGTTTGATGAACTACATTAAATCATTAGATTTTATATTTCTTTAAAAAGGGAAAACTTTGAATTTGCGTTTGTTAATATCTCGAAAACTATTAATTTTACTTATAGGTTATGTTATATGAAATACATCTAGAATTTTTCGTAGAGTCCAAATCAATCCAAAAAATTGGGGCATTTCATTTAAAAAAATTAAGTTGACAGTTCTATCGCTTTTGTGAGTCACCCTGTATACTTCCAAATTATATTAAAATATGCGCAACAATAAAATAAAATCGACGTGTACGAGGGTTTTTAAATTAATTTATCACAACCCTGAATATTGAATTTATTCCTTAATTTATCACAACCCTGTATACTTTTTCTGCATCTCGACCGCTTGCTTCTCAAATAATTTTCTTTACTTTTAAATGCAAGAATTTCTCTTCAATTCTATTTTTTAGCAAGCGTATTATTTTTTCCAATATATTAGCGTTTCTACTAAGGAATTTCTATATTGTTCAACAAAAGCCAAACTTGCTTGAAAAAACAAAAATTAACGAATGGACAAACCATAAATATGCTTCTGAGAAAGGATTTTGAAAGAAATTATGTAAGGTACTTGATTTTTGGAAAATAAGGATAATAGAAAAAAGACATAATAGATATTGTATGCAAACGAACATGGATGGCAACACAAAATCGGCCGAAAAAAATCTGCTAAAAATATCGTTTAAAATACTTTCAGTTTCAGGAATAGAGGACATTTTAAGTTCAAAGGAGGACATTAAATTCTATCTGAGATTGGAGGACATGCCCTCCATTTGGATACCATCTGCTAACCCTACCTTCAGATGATGTTCAAGAAATACACCAAGTCAAATTCCCATCAATTTAAACGGCTGGATATTTATAATAAAAATTAAAATATCGATATTTTAATATACGATATTATTTCCATGTTCCTTGGCTTGGTTCGCAGAGTATGTATTGCCGCTTGTACGAATGCATTTGCGAGTGAGAAATAATATAAACATGAAATGGAGGATATGCATGTTTGCAAAAGTGTGCTAACCCCAAAAATTTTCGAAACCAGTTTTTATATTTCTTTTTCTCACCAAAATAGTATTTAAATAACCAAAAAAAGCAATTTCTAGCGATTTTTGATATTTTCAATTGCTTCCAATACAGTGAGCCTTTTTCCGAAAATTTCGACATTTGAAGTCTTATGAAAGCGAGACAAACATTTTTCACCTAATACACGAATACAGGATGTAAAATAAGTTGGATAGAAATGACAATATACTAAACTTGCTTTTTCATACCTACATCAGCTTTCGAAATAACGTTAAATCTAAGATAATCATAGGATGCTAGTTTTAATGAAAGCTTTGAAAACGATCAACCTTTTATATTATTTGTTTTTACAACGTATACGGAATTCGAGTCTCTACAGAGTGTTCCAAATTATACTCGGATAATTTCAACAGTGTGATTTGCACTTAAAGATTAGCAAAAAGTATATATAAACTTTTATCTGAAAATGCCTTATTTCGTCTGAAATATTTCAAAAAAATTTTTTTCTTCCATTTTTTTTATTAATTTTTTAATTTCACTTTTAAACTCGATGGGTGTCATTAAAACCAAATTTATAGCACTGCTTAACTTATTTTTATTTTACCTTTAAGAATATATTGAATAAATTTTTTTATAATAATTATAGCACGCTACTGCTTTTTTGTAATTTTAGTAGCATATTCCAACGCATTAATCAAAGCTGAATAAATGCTGACTATTGGGGTTTTCGCTAGAACGAATCGTTTCGAGAAAATAATATTTTTATTGAATCACTCTATATATTGGACTCTCGTTCATTATACAGGATAGACAAAAGGTTAAATAGGGAATGATTTAGATAATTAATCAATGCTACATAAAAGAACAGGTGAAGTTCTAGTTAGATGCGTCAAGTTGGCCCCCCACATTCGAATTTCCTAAAAAATTTGTAATCACTTACTGTGCTCAAAGTGTGCTTTACTGTGCCGATGATATTTTGAACTGTGCTGTTTCGATACCAAAGTTATAGGGAAAAATAAGATGGGGGGCTAACTTGACGCTCAGCCCCCCCAATATTTCAGAAATCAGATCATACAAGAATGAATTCTGATTTAATCGGCAGTGTGCTGAACTGTGTCGAATTAGGTTTTTCTCAAAATTTTAATTTTAGGCCATTTTCTGCTAGTTTCCCACCCCCACATTCGAATTTCCTGAAAAATGTAATTAATTCGGTAGTGTGCTGAACTGTGCTGAATTAGGGTTTTCTCAACTTCAATTTTTGGCAATTTTCTAATAATTTCTAAACAATTTTTGGTCATTTCCTAATAAGAACCTAATGGCGCTCAACCCCCCAATATTTTGGAATTCAGATCATACAAAAATGGATTGTGATTTAACTGGCATTACGCTGAACTGTGCTGGATTAGGCCTTTCTAAAAATTAAAATTTTTAGCCATTTTCTGATATAAACCTAACAGGGGGCTAACTTGACGCTCGACCCTCCCCAAAATTTTGAAAATCAGTTCAAACAAAATTGATTTGTGATTTAATCGGCAGTGTGCTTTGCTCTGCCGATGATATTTTAGAAGGCTATAAAATGAAAACAGGTCAAGATAGAAAAGTAATATTTTCACATTCCTATCTTAATTTTCAAAATGCTATCCAATGACATACATTTTGACTAATGTCAACTAACGTCAAAATCCATCAAAAAAAGGGACAGGCGGCAGTATTCCTTTTAAAAAGTTAGATAGGGATGTGGAAATCTCACTTTTCTATTTCAAGCAGTTTCTATTGTATAGCCTCCTGAAGCAGGCAAAACAACGATTTCCAATTTTGTTAATATCTAAAATCAGTTGATCGTAAGTGTGCAAGTGATACATCAAATTACATATCTTTTTAAGCAGAAGCAGCATATTGAAAAATATAAAGGATATTCCATTTAAAATTCCAATGTTGCCATTGGTTTCGCGTAGATCTGGCAAATATGCACTTGTGAATATATATTTTAAAAATATAGATTTTTGTAGGGTGGCCAACTGGCACAAATTGTCAAAAATTGAATTTTTGACAAAACCTAATCCAGCACATTTCAGCACACTGCCGACACCGATTAAATCACAATTCATTTTTGTATGATCTGATTTCCGAAATATTGGGGGGGGGCTGGGCGTCAAGTTAGCCCCCCCATCTTATTTCTCCCTATAACTTTGGTATCGAAACAGCATAGTTCAAAATATAATTGGCACAGTAAAGCACACTTAGAGCACAGTAAGTAGTTACAAATTTTTCAGAAAATTCGAATGTGGGCAAAAAATGGCTGAAAATTAAATTTTTGAGGAAAAACTAATCCAGCATAGTTCAGCACACTGCCGCTTAAACCAGAATTTATTTTTGTATGATCTGATTTCCGAAATATTGGGGGGAAGGGGGGGTGGGCGTCAAGTTAACCCCCCATCTTATTTTTCCCTATAACTTTGGTATCGAATCGACACGGTGCAAAATATAATCGGCACAGTAAAGCACACTTAGAGCACAGTAAGTGGTTACAAATTTTTCAGAAAATTCGAATGTGGGGAGTCAACTGGAAGAAAATGGTCGAAAATTGAATTTTTGAGAAAAACCAAATTCAGCACAGTTAGCACACTGCCGACTAAATCAGAATTCATTTTTGGTTGATCTGATTTCCGAAATATTGGGGGGGCTGGGCGTCAAGTTAGCCCCCCATCTTATTTTTCCCTATAACTTTGGTATC
>MU187467.1:0-46989 GCA_016904865.1 Pissodes strobi | reverse complement strand
CCTAAGCAAAATCTAGCACTTTGCTCGGCTTTAACGAGGATTTACATTAAACAGCTATTGTTGGTGAAATCCTAACCTAATACTTCATTACGCTTCAACGTGGATTTACATCATATATATTTTGAAATTTGATTGTTGATGAAATCCTAAGTAAAATTTATCGGGTTGCTGAGTTTCAGCATGAATTTACATAAAACATTTTTTTAGTTTGGGTTAGGTTGGATTAGCGCCTTGCTCGGCTTTAGGGAGAATTGCGATAAAACAATTTTTCAAATTTAGTTATTGTTGACGAAATCCTTAGCTAAATCCATCATTGTGTTAGGCGTATAGCGAGAACTGACATCAAAGATTTTTTTAAATTTAATTGTACCTCATCCGTTACTCAAATGGTAATAATAAGCCTAGTAATGTGCTACGCCCATAGTAGTGCAAGCAGTCAAAGGGGCCATGGTGGACAGGAACTGTCTCCTGGATTCGCGCGTGTTGAAAGAAGAACTCATCTCATTGGAACGGCCGTCTTTATTTTTATGGCCGATGATTCCTATATTGCGAGATTCGCCTAAAAAGTACGTTTTCTAACACCTATCTAGAGTCGGCATCGGTGGTCATTATGAATATAGAATAGCCCTGTCTGTTGCATCACGCCATCCGGGTACCACTCCGGAGTCTCCTACACTTTTGGAAGGTATCAATCCTAACCCAAACGCTAGGTTGTTATCTTTTCGTATTACCAACGAATCCAGTTTCTTGAAATTTTGAAACCAATTGTCTTATTCAAACGTTGCTGCTGTTTCTGTCCGGATTCGTTTAATTAAAAATAGTGGCAGTTATTTGTTAAATAGCACATACCTTGAGCACCATCAAGAAAGATAATTTCTCTATTTAAAAAAAAAATTGGCTGCTTTCTTTGTGGATGAAGTTTGGTCAATGAATTAGCAGTGCAAAATGGACTTTTTTTTAGATAATTGTACGATACGAGAGTACGTAAATATCCTCGTACTGTCACATACAGAAAATCTCTTATTTCTCACCTCTTTGGTGAACGGCTCATGGATGTTCATGATAATGTGCTAAGCAAAAGACATGCCTGCAGACAAATTTATTTAAAAAAGTCAATTTTTGACTGGAAGAAATGTTTGACTTGGATTACTTACAGTAAGTGTTGCAGGAAGATGAGGAAGAATTTGGGAATGGTTTCTTTTTAATTCAATGAGAACCAATTAAAAGTAAATTTAACCATCAAAAACTTTTAGCGTTGATTGACAATCAACGCTTTTAGTAATTGTTCAAAATGACCTCCGTTAACAAAAGCACAATGATTAATACGACGTAAAAATTTTAAATGTACTCTTTGCATTAATTCCGCATGGTTCTTTAATATGTTGACTGCATTTTGAATTATTCGCCACAATTCCTCTTTATTATTAATCGGTCTCCAGTGTACCATCGGTTTTAAAGACCCCCATAAAAATAATCCAACGGAGTCATATGTGGTGACTGTGGTGGCCAGTTTACCGTAGCGTTATTTCCTCTACCGATCCATTTGTTTGGATACCGCTGATAATTGCGGATATTTAAAGTAAAATGTTCTAAACAATCTACACCATTTACTCAGGGGGGTAAAATGGCAGGCCCGATAATAAAATAGCCAGTGATTCCTGCCTCCCCCATTAACTCTAAACCCAGGTTGTTGATGAGTTACTTTCGCGGAATGCGGATTTTCATTATTATAAACATGCTCGTTACACCGCTTTTTGTAAAACATAAAACATGCTTCGTCAGTAAATAAAATTCTTAGCAAAATTTACATTCTGTTGTCTTTGTTCGGTAATGAATCGACAGAAGCCCAATCGTTGATCGAGATCCGGAGGCAACAGGTCTTGTACCTTTTGAAATGGCATGCACGAAGCTGCTGTTCTTTTAATGGTCTATGAATTACATCCTTGAATACACCTACCTCTATAGCTAAGCGTCTGGTGCTTAATTTAGGAAAATTGACCCTCAACCTCAGGAGTCCACCTTATTTATTCTCGCATGGGCAAATTCTCTCTGAAACTTTTTCTGTAAACCAAATCAAACAATATTTTTTTCTGCCGAAAATAATTACTGAATGCGAACATTCTTAGAATTCAAAAAAAAATTAGAATTAAAAATCGGTTCACTAAACAGGTAAAAAATACGACATTTTTGTATGTGACGATGTTAGAACATTTACGTAAAATCTAAAATATTATCTAAAAAAAATCCGTTTGCACTGTTAATTCACTGGCCAAATTTCATCTTCAAAGAAAACAGCCAAATTTTTTTATTTAAAATAATTTGAATATTCGGTTGTGGCATGGAACACTAAAAACGAAAATATCTCGAAAACGACTTACTTTAGCGGATTTCACCAAGAGGACCTTTTTTGTCTAAAAGTATTCAGAGAATTATTTCCACGAAAAGAGAAAAAACTACACCGAGAAAAATTTTGTCCATTTTAAACCATCAGAAGTGCAGTGTGAAGCGCCCTCTAAAGGCCACAGTGAAAAGGTGCCCATATTCGGGTATCTCATCCCAAAAAACCCTTGGGGTACCAATTTTTAAGGTAATACGTTAAAAATGTTCATAAATTTGAAAAAATCAATTTTTATTTGTTATCTCGGAAACGGAGCAATTTCGTACTAAGGTAAGGTACTTTAAATCGGCCTGTTTTAACCTCAGGAATATTTTGTACAGACCTTTTAGAGACACCCTGTATAGTCGTTTTAAGTTTTCAAATTGTCCCCTTGTAGTTGAGATTTGAAGTAGGGGAATTTTGAATGCCATTATTTTAACATATTATTATTGTCGAGAATTTGAAAGTCGGGCTTTGGTTATTAGAGATTTTGAAATATGCCGCATTTTCTATTAGATACATTTAGCTGAATAAAATCAATCACTTTTTTTTATAGACGTGCTGCTTTATCGTTAGAAAATATATCATTTCCTTATCGTATTATGTAATGTTTTATTCATAAATCCGTATATTATGAATGAACATTTCCTGAGTAATTGTCACCATATTCGATAGCCCAATACTATAAACACCATAAACTATTGTCAATTATATAATTTAACCACGGAATGGAATTTAGATTCCATAATAACCGAAGGGAATTATACGAAAACAAATAAGTGTACAGTTACTACGAAACATTCCAGAGATATAATGTATAGCAATATAGATATTGAAACCAGAATTAACGTTTATGCCTTTTCCGATTACTTTGACTGGAAAAATAAAGGGTTTGAAATATCTATATCATCCCATTGCCTTAAAAGCTAATTATATAATCGCTTTCATAATAAATTGCTAGTACAGAGTGAGCTAAAATTATGCGGATACAAAATAGGAAGTTGAATCTTGGTAACTGCGTTTAAGCTCCAAAGGTAATATTGTAAAATAAAATATGCAGATTTTGTTAAGTACAATAAAGTGTGGCGTATACCTACAATATATGAGTAAATTTATTTAATCCGATTTAGGGAATGTTTTAGTAAAATTAGTTGAAATCCAACACTAATAAACTATTGGAACATTTGGAGCAAGTCTATAATACCTCCTTACCACATTATCACGTGATTATTAAGAATTGAGAATACCATACATATGTTATAATATAAAATGCATATTCGGACTAACAACAATAAAACGGAGACACTATCGCAATCGAAATATCAAATCACATAATAGTTTGTGCACAAGTACGATAATATTAATCTTACACCTGAAGATCCTCTTGCTATCAGTGCCTATTTTTGGTTCTAGTTCTATATACCTTGTAGGGCCTTAATCGAAAAGCTTGCAGCAGGCGCCCCGGAGGCAAATCTGGCGATGGCGAAAGGGCCTAGGATTGCCAGGCTTAAAACTCAAAAAGCCTGACTTTACTTATAAATTTGGCCAGACATTTGGTACAAAATGCCGAACAACATTCTTTCGCCATAAAAAACATAACTATAACAAAATCAGTCTGGTAATATTTTCATTAAACTTGTTTAATTTTAAAATAAACATTTGCTACATAGAAATTGAAAAAGTAATCGCAAAACAATCAAATACATTTATATAAAAGCGACTAAAAATGAAAAGAAGACACGTATGAAACTAATTCATACAAATTTATATATCATCAAGTAAGTCTTTTTCTTTACAGATCATGTGGTAAAATTCTTAGGAATATCATTTTGGCTATCGTATCTATATGTAGTTTATTTCGCTCTTTCGACCATTGAGCATTAACGAAAATACTCTTTCAATATTGCATTGTGGCCTGAAATAGCAAAATAATACTCTGCGAATATTAATAATTCGGAGCAAAATTCTGCATTTGCCAGAGAGTTAAAGTAAGTGGCCCATGATGGGTTAATACATTTTTAAAGACAGAAACTTCTTTTTTTGCTCCAAAAATATTTATATATCTTGAAATTGGTCATAATATTTACTATCATCTAAGTTTATGTTCTTAGTTGATAAATCTTCAGTGGTGGTTGCAACAGTTTCCCATATAAGGACTTTTGTTTGTCTCACAGTGAATTATTAATATTTTTTTTATGCGTGTATTTTACAAAATTTTTATTTTAAATGAGTTTTAAAGCCTTAGATAAAAAGCCAAAGAAAAGCAGGACAGACCACACGAAACCTCAAAAAGCCTAACATGCTTGCCAACGCTTGCCAACCCTAGCCATGCCCAATTTTTACCCATCAAAAGTCGTTAAACTCATTAAAAAAATAAGGACTCTGCGCTCTCTTGAATGGCAAATACTAAAAAACGGTCTTAATAGAGAAAAAATATACAAAACCAATATTCCTACTAATCTAAAGATTAAAAAATATTTTAATTTTTGTTTGGCGCATTTTTAATTCAACGAAATTGGTTTATCCATGTTAAGAAGGGCCACAGATGATAGGTTATCTTGGTTCAAATAATTTCTAAGATATGATTTTGCCCTTTTCAAGAATAGAAAATGATCGTTCACCTGGCGCGTTACTTATTGATATTGACAAATATACAGGGTACTGTAATAGTGTGTCAGGCATCCATAGGTTCTATACCAATTAAGTTAGGAATTTCGTTCGAACGCAGACCTGTACTGTACATATGAGCATATTTCTGGGAAATATTTTCGTGTATACAGGGTGGTCCAAAAAAGTACGACGACAAGAAATATATATTTTTTAAATGGTTTAAATGCATTTATTTGCATATTTTGGTTATTTTTAGTGTTCTTTCATATTTCCCAAAATTTTATTTAATTTGCTTCAGTTCACGAGCAATAAATTAAAAACAATAAAAACATATTGAAAAATCGGTTTTAGATCAGTTTTTTCCGAGCTACAAAGTGTGAACTTTAATACCAGGAGTCTAACGATACTCTTACATTAAAAAGCCTTTTTCTTATTTTATACAGGGTGTCCAAAATTTGGTTCCCAAAAATGACAACTTTCAAACTGGTTTTTCTTAGGTTTTTCAAATGGAGCAGGGTGGCCAACTAAGAATGCGAGGTACTGTATCTGGGAAACTATTCATCGTAGAGACTTGCGGCAAAAAATATAATTACTAAACCGGTCAAGGGAAAAACCTGGAAAATATTTTCAAATTTCTAAAATGACCACTAGGGGGCGTAACTGCAATCTTGAATCTAAAAAAGTGATGTTTCTGTGAATTCCGCTATATTAACCTAATAAAAAAATTCCACATATTTGAAGTTGAGGATAATGTAAAACTTTTTTGTTTAATGCTTTTTGCTGCATCTCTAAAAATAAAGTGGTGGGGGTATTCAAAGTTCTTTTTAAATAACACCCTGTATCTGCGAAACAGCTAAGCCGATTTTAACAAACTTGGGTTAGTTCAAAGGAGCTATTCTTGGGCTACAAATGTTGTATTATTTAAAGTTTCGTTAGTTTCACATGTCGCCTTTAGAGGGCTATTTTCGACATTCCGACAGAAATGGTTAATTTTCTCAAAAAAATTAAATGCATTGATATGATTTTTTTCCCATGAAAAAGTAGCTAAATAATGGCTAAACAAGCTCGCGAAAACCGCATCTCGATATCTTGTTCCTAACCCAAAATATAGGCAAAAAAATTTATTACTTACGAAAATCCCTTAATTTTTTTTTTTACTATATTTATCTCGAATTTTCTCTTTTATAAAAGTTGTGGCCCTGAAAAGGACCGATTTAAAAAAGGAAGGTTCTTAGTGCCCCCGCAAATGTTCGAAATGTTGACCATCACGCCCTATGCATTGCTGAAGCCTCTCATGGGTAGATAAAACTGCAGTTTCAATTTCGGCTCTCGGTATGGTTCGTATTGCGGTACGAATCCGGTTTTTCAAATCTTCTCTGGTCGTCGGTTGAGTCTGGAACACGATGTCCTTTAACCGCCCCCCCCTCTCCCCCATAAATAAAAATCCAGATAAGTTAAGATGAGCATATTTCTGGAAAATATTTTCGCATCCAAAAAAGTATGACGACAAGAAATATATATTTTTTAAATGGTACACCCTGCATTTATTTGCATATTTTGGTTATTTTTAGTGTTCTTTCATATTTCCCAAAATTTTATTTAATTTGCTTTAGTAGTTCACGAACAATAAAAACATCGTTTTGTACGCCTGGAAAAAAATATGAAAAAATCGGTTTTAGATCAGTTTTTTCCGAGCTACAAAGTGTGGACTTTAATACCAGGAGTCTAACGATACTCTTACATTAAATAGCCTTTTTCTTATTTTATACAGGGTGTCCAAAATTTGGTTCCAAAAATGACAACTTTCAAACTAGTTTTTCTTAGGTTTTTCAAATGGAGCACCCTGTATATTATTTCACTATCAAATGCAGAATTTAAATACAAATATTTTTTTTTTATT
Source organism: Pissodes strobi (assembly GCA_016904865.1). NCBI lineage: Eukaryota > Metazoa > Arthropoda > Insecta > Coleoptera > Curculionidae > Pissodes > Pissodes strobi. Next base: position 40,102 of record MU187467.1, on the reverse strand, counting down.
AAAAGTGTATTAAGATTCTGATATTTACCAAAAACCATAAATATGCCCATTTTATTTGTACGGTATTACAAAAAAGATCTAGGAAGGCATGCATGGCATGCGTGGCACCAGCCATGTTTGTTTAACAATTGATTTTGGCATTACCCTTACCAAAAACATAAGTATACCTCGGTATACTTTATCGGATTAGTATATTGTGTAACTAGGAGGAAAAGCAAAACATTCCTGGACGACTGTGGTAGTTGCTGGACGAGGCGCAGCCGAGGCCAGCAACAGGAACGATCAGGAATGTGCTTTTCCTACGAGTTGCACATACTATTTTTTATCCGATCGAAATTAATTAGAATACGTACTTATAAAAAATAGAGCCAAATATTACTCTAAATAAAAACGGTGTTTTAAATTTAAACTCAACATAATATCAAGTTTTGAATCGAGCGAGCTTGAAGTTTTTTTTTTTTTTTTGTCTAGTTTATGGCTTTGCAGCTTGAAGTTTATTAGGCAGCTAAGGAAACTACAGCTAAATGTTACTTTTGATACACGTCAGATCTGACAAACAAGGCATTTGAATGGACAGAAATGTTACATTCCCGGCCTAGGACGGGAATGTTATATTCCCGGACAGTTATTTTCTATTCTTGTACAGTTATTGCATGTTGCCAAGCAACGAATACAATATACTGGAATCATGACTTTTGCGGTGAGAAAACACATTGGAAAAGTGTCGCTTTTCGTCCGATCGGATAAAAAATATTTTATTTTAAAAAAATAATTTTTCAAAGGAAGAGTTCAGTGGCATTATTTTTGTATTCGGGAACAGTGATAAAAATTGTTTTTTATCCGATCGGACGAAAAACGACGCCTTCCCGATGTGTTTTCTCACCGCAAAAGTGATGATTCCAGTATATTGCATTCGTTGCTTGGCAACATGCAATAACTGTACAAGAATAGAAAATAACAGTCCAGGAATATAACTTTCCCGTCCTAGGCCGGGAATGTAACATTTCTGTCATATGCAAACGCCTTGTTTGTCAGATCTGACGTCTATCAAAAGTAACATTTAGCTGTAGTTTCCGTAGCTACGTAATAAAATTCAAGCTCGCTCGATTCAAAACTTGATATTATGTTGAGTTTAAATTTAAAACACCGTTTTTATATACAGTAATATTTGGCTCTATTTATATAAGTACGTATTCTAATTAATTCCGATCGGATAAAAAATAATATGTGTTGCTGGCCTCGGCTGCGCCTCGTCCAGCAACTACCACAGTCGTCCAGGAATGTTTTGCTTTTCCTCCTAGTTACACAATATACTATTTCATAATACCTCTCTGATCATTTTCGAGGTCTCTGTAGAGCAAAGAAAGTAAGTCTTTCCGGTGCGCCCGGATGGGAAAAGTCCCTCTCCCTAATTTTAAGTTCTAAATTTGCAGTTATTTAGTCACAAAATAAGCATAAAGTATAATAAATTGGGTTAAAATTATATAGCGATGCAGTCTAAAAAATTAATCTAGTACAGTTTAGCGTCAATAGTCTATCGCAGGATAGAGGTCTGTGAGACATTACGAATTGTAAGGGCAAATTTCTGATATATTTATCTTTATATTTATTTATATATAAGTATTATATTCAGTTCGCATTGTCTCTAGGAACTCTGGCGCCCACAAAAAATTACGGCTAATAAAAGAGACGACCTACCACCTGAAAAAATAAAAACGAATCTCAAAACGAACATCATTTACTAAATTATTTTATTTATTTTGACCTTACTTGTCACAAATACTTCAAAATTAGCTGCCTATTCAATTACAACAAAGCATACAAACACATTTCCATAGCAACGCTTGATGAATATTAGATAAATACCTGTGTCTTGTTTGTCTTGCAAGTTTGACGTTTGCATACATTTTACTACAAAATGTATTATGACATGATTTTGGGTACGTAAAATTATAATAATTTAATGTTCATGTTTTGATTTCATAGAGATATTATGAAAAATATCGTTCATTACACGTCCAGAAACAGTTTTTTCTGTGCTTGCCCGACTTCCGGTGTTCGGCTACGACTCACACCAGAAACTGTCGTGCGCGCACCGGAAAAGCTTAGTTTTCCGACTGGTAATGAAATATACTATTCTTAGAAATAGTACAAAAAATACTAACAATCCCGACTTCTTTATTTTATCAAGCTTTAGCAGACTGCTTGAGCGTTTTCTTGAAACAGGGACCGTAGATTACAAAAAAGAAGAAAGGATAAAAACTGTTACAAATGAGGAAAATCAATTAGCAGTTTTGTTGACAGTTACAGAAAATCCAAACATTAGTCAGGCACGTGCTGGAGAAGAAGTTGGAATAAGTGAGAGGTCAGTTCAGAGAATTTCAAAAGTTCACCATTTTCATGCATACCACATTTAATTTTACCAGGCTTTGATTGAAAATGACTTTCAGTGCAAAGTTGAGTTTTGTGAGTGGGTCGAGTCTGCCTTCATGAAAATCCATTATTTTTTATGAACGTCTTATTTTGAGGCCACATTCCCCATCAATGGATGCGTCAACAAGCATAATTTTCACCATTATGCTACCAAAAATCCAAGAATCATACGACAAATGGACCACCAACATCGTTGGACAATAAATGTTTGGGGACGAATTGTTGGAGAACATGTGGTAGGCCCTTACTTTTTTAACGGCCATCTTACTAGTTAAATGTGTTTCGAATTTGTAACAAACGATTTATGTGTATTCCTTTTAAATTTGCCACCAAATATGCAGGCACAAAACATGTGGTTACAACAGGATGGAGCCCCAGCCCATTTTAGCGACAAGTCAGGGCTTTGTTCGATAACACTTACAAAAATCGCTGGATTGGAAGAGGTGGACCAGTTAGATGGCCTGCAAGGTCGCCCAATTTAACCAAACTCGACTTTTTGTATGGGGGTATGTAAAAGACCGTGTTTATATGGAACGTCCAACAACCAAGCAGAACATGCGACAGAGAATAATCAACGCGTTCGGCGTTTGCAAGAATTACACCCGCAACGCTCCGACATGTGGAAAGGTCCTTTCAAGCAAGAGTAGGCAGATGCCTTGAACCAAATGGTAGCCATTTTGAACACCTTCTAAGATAAATACGTTACTGTAACAATCTATTTCTGAAATACACATGTTGTTTTTCCATAGCTGGCTAATTTTTTTATAATACTTTACTAATGAATTGGGCATATCTATGGTTAGTGGTAAATATCTTACAAACAGTCCAGAATTTTAATACACTTGTAATGGGAAAATATTTGTATTTAAATTCTGCATTAGCTAGTGAAATAATATACAGGGTGCTCCAATTGAAAAACATAAAAAAACTAATTTGAAGGTCGTCATTTTTGGAACCAAATTTTGGACACCCTGTATAAAATATGATAAAACTATTTAATGAAAGAGTATCGACAGACTTTTTATATTTAGGTTCACAATTTGTAGCTCGGACAAAACTGATCTAAAACCGATTTTTCAATATTTCTTCCACGCGTACAAAACGATTTTGTTATTGTTTTAATTTATTGCTCGTGAACTACTAAAGCAAATTAAATAAAATTTTGGGAAATATGAAAGTACACTAAAAATAACCAAAATATGTAAATAAATGCAGGGTGTACCATTTAAAAAAATATATATTTTTTGTCGTCATACTTTTTTGGACCACCCTGTATATGCGAAAATATTTTCCAGAAATATGCTCATATGCTCATATGTGCATACGTTCGAACGAAATTCCTAACTTAATTGGTATAGAAGCTATGGATGCCTGGCGCAATATTGCAGGACCCTGTATATCCGAAGTAATATTTCAACATTGAAAAATGTGGAGACAGGGTTAGTTTCGGTTAAAAACTCTAACATTTTTTCAGGATTTTGAACCATGTTGTTAGTTTACACATTTCCTTAAATGCATTAATTCATTTTTTAGATCATTTACATCAGTATCCTGATTGTAATATTGTTCAATATTTTTAAGACTTGTTTTGAAATCTCCTTTGGAATTACACACAAAAAATATATTGGAAATATCATTAACAGAATTATAAGATTCTTGCCTTCTTTTTAACTCCATGACGAATTTGTCGCATAAAACTGTTTATTTTGAAGTTTTCATGACCCACAAAACCAATTTCCTCAGAAGAACTTTATTCAAAAGGTTTCTTTCCTATTCTGGTATAGTTTAATTTTTATACAATATGTTCTCAGGATGCATTTTTGCCTCTTCAGTTTCAATTTCCCACTATTATTCTCTTAAATTTGCAACAAAAATAATGAAACTCTTATAAAGTTCGCAAGCTATAGTGAGGCTATTTTTAATTTCTTGCAAAGATTTGCTGGCTTCATTGATCCAATTTGTTCCAAATAATAGTCATAAATCAAATGAATTAACTTTCTTTAAACTGATTAGTTCTTTTGGTTAGTATCTTCATGCAGTTGGATTAAAGCCACTTTAATTTCATTGAGACCAATTGCAAGAGATTTAAAAGCGTCGGTCCTAGCGTGCCATCTGGGATCGCATATAAATTTTTTAACAATCAATGGTTTAGGTTTGGTTTTTCCAAACATCTTGGTAGAACACTCTACCTGTACATAGATGCTCAGAAAATTTGTACAAATGTTGGACATGATCAAAATATGTAGTTGCTTCCAAACAACTTTCCGCAGCACTGTTGCCGATCAAGTTTAATGAATGGCTAGAACATATGGATATATCGAGAGCGACTGCACGAGTTTCGTCATAGCTCTCGATGGCTTTGGTCCACAAGCAGGTCACATAAGTCAGGAGATCTTTCGTTGATCTATGCTGGCGGAAACCATACTGGCGATCGCTTATAATGACTGCCGATTCCAGATATTTTAGAGTTGTCCGTTGTTCAGTTTCTCCATGACTCCATGTACAGGGTGGCGCATTTTGGATGCATTTACGGGGTTTCTCGGTAATTAGTAAAGATAGAAGGATGCGGTTTTCGCGACACCGGGCTATTTTTTTGTTAAACAAAAGATACCGTAAACACACTTTTCCTAGGCCTCTTCGTTTTTGAGCTACAGGGCGATTTTAAAAATATTGTATTTTCGGGCACCCCTCGTATCTCGGCTACCTGATAACTTACAGAAAAGATAGAAACGGATGCTCATAGTACTTTTTACGTAGAATTCAGTGGCGTGTCCGAATTTTTTTCCGGAGATACTGTTTTTGAGATATGACCTAAACATATAATTTTTTAAATGGAACACCCTGTATTTTTTTCTGTCATTAAATTACTTAATTTTTTCCCATAAAAATGATATATAACACTTAACCTTTTCTATTTTTGGAAATAACGAAAAATTAAAAAATGGCGAATTTAATGTATATTGTATATTCTTCTAGTTGACTATGAATTTTATTTAAAAATTCGAAACAATACTCTATACACTTTATTTTACTGATTGAAAAAATAACATATCAAGAACTAGTTATTTAAATAAAATGAATTATTTTTATTTAAACTTAATAGTCGATAAAGAAGCAAAAATCAAGAATTACTTGAATTTAATTAATTATTGATTATAGCTACATTAAGTATATTAGGTATAACAAAAACAACATTCGGTTACCTCTCATTTTCAAAGTGCAAGCAATTATTTTCTAGACACCGCCTACATCGTTTTTCGACACTTCGCAATGTATTATGTAAATGCAATCGTGTTACATTCCTTAAACTATTCCTAAAACGTACTTGCAGTTCATTAACGTTATTACTTTTAACTCTATATATTTGATTTTTTATAAAACCCCAGAAGGAAAAATCTAAAGGCGTCAAGTCAGGTGACCCAGGTGGCCACCTAACAGGACCACTGGTGTCTATTCGCAATATCTGTTTAGAAGATCACCCACTCTCCTTGCATTGCGGCTTGGTGCTCCATCTTGTTGGAAGTAAACGTCATTGATGTCTTGGGTTTCTTTCAAAAGATTTTCTTGTAAAATGTCTATATCTCGATCCGATGTGAGATTACCATCAAACATAATATAAAAGAAGATTCTGCAGTTATACAGAGCACACATAAACATATTAAATTTTTAAAGATTGTCATACGCCATTTTTTGCTTTTTAAATCACTGCTTTTTTAAAGGTGTCAAAAAATCAAATAACAATTAAATTTTACTTTTGTTTCCAAGGCCTGCTTTAATCTAATAATGCCATTTCAAGCCTATACTCGACGCGCCGAACAGATTCACCAATCGCGGAAACAATTCGTCTTATTTTATGATTGAATCGACCCAATGTTTTGTTTTTCATTCTGATTTTTCTTATCCATAATGCAAAAAATAAAAATAGAGTGTGTTAATCAAAGTTCCTATGTTTGGAATCAATGGAATCATAAAATAAGAAGAATTATTGTATACGTATTTTCTGTGATCGGTGAATCTGTTCGGCGCGTCGAGTATAGTTTGTTTGCAAGCCGGTGTATTAAAATAACATAGGGTCATATTATGATAATAATATTTTTTTAAGTAATTCAACATTTGTATTGAGTATTGTTTCGAATTTTTAAATACAATTCATAGCCAACTAGAAGAATATAACATTAAATTCGCCATTTTTTTAAATTTTTACCATTTCCAAAAATAGAAAATTATAAGTGTTATATATCATTTTTATGAGAAAAAATAAAGCAATTTAACGACGGAAAAAAATACAGGGTGTTCCATTTAAAAAAAATTATGTTTGGGTCATATCTCAAAAACAGTATCTCTGGCAAAAATTTCGGGCATGCCACTGAATTCTACGTAAAAAGTACTATAAGCATCCGTTTTTATCTTTTCTGTAAGTTATCAGGTAGCTGAGATACGAGGGGTGCCCGAAAATACAACATTTTTAAAATCGCCCTGTAGCTCAAAAACGAAGAGGCCTAGGAAATTTGTGATGACGGTATCTTTTGTTTCACAAAAAATAGCCCCGTGTCGCGAAAACCGCATCCTTCTATCTTTACTAATTACCGAGAAACCCCGTAAATGCATCCAAAATGCGCCACCCTGTACATGATGGGAACTAAAGCAATTGGATAGTAGTTACTTGGAATAGTTTTTTTTTACCTTTCTTCGGGATTGGTTGCACCTGAGGGCATTTCCAGCTTGAAGGAAAGCATGAAGTTCTGTATGATAGTGGAGCTGATAGTTCACCAGCATATTTCTTAAGTACTATTGCGGGAACGCTATCCGGTCCCGTTGCCTTGTTAGTGTCTAAGCTTTTGAGTATTCGCTTCATTTCGTGTTGGCGAAATAGCAGACCTGGCCTTGAGGAATTCACTCTCGGGATAGTTGGAGGAGTCTTTCCTTGAGAACCTAAGGTATAATTAGTTGCAAACATTTCGGCTAGAATGTATGTTGCCCAATTTAGAAAAATATATATATCATACACTGCTACAACCTTTCAGATAAGATAAAAATGAACAACCACTACGGACATCTACCTATATTTTTTAGTGTTTAGAGACTTGCATAAATTGAAAGTTGCTTAATAATAATAATAGGAGCCGAAGACATTACCTACATTTAACTCCCTTTCTCAAAATACACTAAATAATTAAGAAAATCACACGAGCAAATACGAATTAAAGGCACTAGGACTATTAGAAAATCGCACGTACCTACTCGAATTGCGCATTCAAAATTAGGGGTGTTCCCTTAAAACCAACCGAGTTATGGTCAATGACCGCTTCTGCCTCTACGCCTAAAAAAATCCCAAGCCAAAACATAGGTAAGCACTTTTTGCCATCTGACACCGTTTTTATTAGCAATATTACCCGATTTGGAACGTTATACAATGATTTATAACACCGGAGGTAATTAACCTTTCCTATTAACAAATAAGATTGTTTTATTTGTCGAGAATTAGTTATGAAAATTGTTTAATTATTATCGTGGCAACAATAACATTTCGAGCCAATGAGCTAGGGGCGTTTAGTAGGTGACGGCTTCCATTTAAATAAACTGATATTGTTTGCGCAACCGAAGTGTTGGTAAATGTGGTAAAACTATTTTGTTTTTATTTCTCGCATGAAAATAAGATTTTCTAGTTTGTATCAACTAACTAAGAATCAGGAAATATATTTTTTTAAATGCAATGCTTTCAAAACTGGATAACATAATCCATTCCGATAAACTGGCTTAGGTATGCAAATCATTACATAAGTGGCAGTGTTTTACAATCGATAAGTAAATATGGATAAATAAAACATCGACTGTAACTAGACTTGTGCCATGTATTTTAGTTCTGCAATTGCATATTGGTATTTAAATAGTTTTCATAAAACGGATGTATGGCCACAATGTGTTTTTATATCAATGAAATAAATTTTTGTATTTTTTCAACCCATAAATAAATGTTGACAAATTTTAACATACATCGATGATAACACTGAAGTTGGTCTACTTTACTCTACAAAACACTTCATTTTGAAGTATTTATACTAAGATCTAAGCACATTTTTCTTTGGGAGGAATTATATTTTGTACTAAAATAGTTTTTTCAAAAAACGACCGTATTATTACAATTCCATTGGTAGACTAGTTTATACAATAACTCAAATAAATGGTTGCTTTTTACAACCAATAAAATCTGCATTTGTAAGAAAATGTATTTTTTTACTAAAATAGCTTTTCCAAAAAGCGACAATATTATTATAATCCCATTGGTAGACTGGTTTAATCAATAACTCAAGCACACCATTGCTTTTTAGAACCGTTAAACCTACAATTACTTGAACTTGAACTTAAATACATTTTTTATGGCGAGGATTTGTATTTGTATTTAAATAGTTCTCATAAACCGAATGTATTGTTACCATTAATTTATATCTTGTGCAAATTAAATAATTTATCGTCTTTTTCAACCGACGAAAGATTCTTTACAATACATTGGTGATAACAACAGACTTGATCCAAGCGCTTGAATGATGAACTTTATCCTTCAAAAAATCGATTTGAATTCTTGTAAGTACATGTATGTGATAAATAATTGTGGTTGTACCAAAATAGGATTTTCAAAAAGTAACTGTATTATTACAATCCCATTAGTAAATTAGCCTATACATTAACTCAAATACATGCTTGCTTTTTCCAACCAATAAAACCTATAATTTCATGCATGCACTTGAACTTAAATCCATTTTTCATGGCGAGGAATTGTATTCATGTTTAAATAATTTTCATATAGCCGATGTATTGATACAATTTTTTTCTTGTACAAATGAAGTAAATTATGATTTTTTCAACTGATAAATAAATTTTGAAAAATACTTTACAACATATATATGATAACAGACTTGATGGTGTATTTTATTTTTCAAAAAGCTTCGATTTGATTTATTTGTACTTTGTAAGTACATTTTTAGCGAGAAATTGTGTTTTGTACTAAATTAAGATTTTGAAAAGTCGATTATATTATTGCAGTCCCATTCGTAGACTAGTTTATGTATTAACTCAAATGCATGGCTGACTTTTTACTGCCGATAAAATCTACAATTGCATTTACTTGGTGTTAAATACTGAAACATACCGACCCCCAGTCTATGTATTACTTTCTGAAAGTCGGTAGTCAGACTCATGATCGTCAGCTTATACAAACCTACTTCGGACCCATCCTGTTACGTTGTGTTCTTTCGTAGTACCTAGCTCCCTTAGAGTTTGGGATTGTAAGATTCTTTCATATTTCCTTTTTTCCTAAACTTAATTTTCTCTTTAGTAAAGTAAACAACAGAAACTCTTTAATAAATATATTGATACTTCAAAAATAAAATATTTACAAATTCCTTGTAGTCGCAATTTCGTTTATTTATCTCTATTTACATTTATTTAAACTTAGCATAGCAAACTTAATGCCTACTAAAATGAAACCACCAAACATTTAAAATACCAAAATTCCTTAAAAACCCTGCTTTACTTGTGATCAAAAGCACGTCAATAGTAGTACTTGTTAACCTTATTTACCTTATACCTTTTATTATCGACTACTAATTTTGATAATAAAATGTTAGTCTAGGGTACTTAAATGTGGTACCTGTCACTTACCACAAATAATACGTCAGTTATAAAATGGGTATCAAGTTATGATGCTTCGAAATTATAACCCCTTGAAGATGGAAGACAACGGTCCAGTGAGTGAGCACCAAGGCAAACAACTCCTGCCATACGACATGGGTTATAAACATTGACCATACTCTGACCCACAGCACAACTTTTATTAACGCCCCAATGCTATCATATTATTATCCGCGTATACGCACAAAAGACATACTTCATACAACACCATACAACTAGCATCCTTCAACACGCATCCCCGTCACTGTTATCCTTCCAACCAGTCAGTATACCCTTTTGTACGCATTACATTACGAGTAATAATAATCTCTTTTTGTAGTACTACTACTTGACCAATTGACCCAAATTTAGAATTCATTTAAAAATAGAAACATGTGGCTGTTCTGACCCATAAATCTAGTGCCGAAGCGAAATTTTACAGATGGCTATAATGCCGTTATATTATGTCCCTGATGGGCTTGTGGTTGATTTTGATGGTACTTGTTTTGCTTTTAACAAAGGATTATGACGGGTCGAATTTAGAGTGACCATATTATTAAAACCCTTGTATAATTCCCCATAGTTAGATTCTCACCTGCAAATGTTTGATTCTTGGTTCTTTCTCCCCCAATTCTTTGCAATTTTGCCCTGGTCGTCATTTTGATAATCTTAATTATTGATAATTCGATGGCTGCTGCTTGAAGTAGCGTTCCCTTTAAAAGAAAATTAGTGACTGCCGAAACGTGCCTTATTGTTCAAATTTTCCTTAGCCCAGAAATGAAATCTAAACCCCGTCCCCGTATTAATTTATTTCTTTATTTGAATTTAATTTTAGTTTTTTTTCGAGTTAATTCTGTCATTATCCCAACTTAGAGCAAAACTCTGCACAAGTTGGCACCGTGGGGCCTGGCCGGGACGCCTGTCAGCTTTTATAAAGCTGTCAGTGAACCGTAGCTCAGACTTCGGCGTCGAAACTCATACGTCATTACGCTAAAAGTATGTCGGATAATACAAAATTATTGGACTACCTTTCACTGTCACCCAATACACCGGCACCGTGTTATCGGCGTCAAGGCGATTGAGGTACAATAAACGGATCCAACAATTCGGCTTTCTCGGGTTATTTTTGTCGTTATCCCAACTTAGAGCAAAACCCTGCACAGATTGGCACCGTGGGGCCTGGCCGGGACGCCTGTCAGCTTTTCTATAGCTGTCAGTGAACCGTAGCTGAGACTTCGGCGTCGAAAACCATACAGCATTACGCTAAAAGTATGTCGGATAATACAAAATTATTGGACTACTTTTCACTGTAACCCAATCCACCGGCACCGTGTTATCGGCGTCAAGGCGATTGAGGTACAATAAACATATCCAACAATTCGGCCTTTATTATACCTTCCTTGGGATTACATACAGTCGGGCACCGTTGGAAATTCCCGGCGTCAACATTACTGTAATGTTACCCCAGGAAACTATTTAATTCAGCCGCAATAACCATTTTTAATTTAGTTTAAAAATTATTTTGACTTCTCTAAAATGCGATTATTTTTCAAATGAAATAAGTGACCTATGAATTTAATCTACTTTAAAATTATTTTAACTTCTCTAAAATGCCATTATTTCCCAAATAAAATAAGTGACCTATGAATTTAATTTACTTTGAAATTATTTTTACTTTCTATAAAATTCGATTATTTTCCAAATAAAATAAGTGACCTATAAACAAACTGGCAGCGTAACGCCTTTTACCTTTAAAAGAAAATTAGTGAGTCTATATCAAATTCTGTCGCGTATTTATAGGCCAAGTCCCCCTCATTCGATTTAGCCCTGCGACTCTCGCCCTTATTGCCAAGAAACATCGGCCTGCGTGTGAGCTTTTAAGTGTTTCTACCTAACTTTGGCCCTTTTTTGTGAACACCGTTCGTTTTGCATGATTTTAGCAGTTTTTAACACAGCCGATTTAAATATTTCTGAATTGAGCCAATGTATTTTGCTTTACCATATTACCTATAAATATTTATTCCTTTATTTTTTTTTACCTTGCCATAATAATATATAAATTATCCTATAATCATTCATTAAATATACCAAATAATATCTAAACTATTGACCCCAGTTTGGTCCGTTTCAATACATTTTCCATTTCAGTACAATCTATTCCTTAACAAGTCAAATATTTTTTTTGAACAGATGAATATACACTTTAAAACAAATCGATTCACCAGACTTGTTCAAGATCGAGTTATTTGCTTTCCTTTATTTGTTAAGGTCCTGTTTCATTTAGTGCTAAGACTTTGCAAGGATCTAAACCTTTGACGTGTTTCACAATACATTTTTCTTTGTTGGCTTCACGCATTTCTTTTACATGGTCAACAATGTACTTATTTTGGTGTTGGTGGTTCACTATCATAATTTCACGATTGGGAATTTGGACTCGAAAAGTCAGAAACCGGTTGCCTGAAGCCTGAGATCATATATATTTTTAGTAACGTTAAAATTTATTGCTGTCCGGAGCCTTACCAAAAGAGTACGGAGTTGCTCTTTGGAATAGAACCACCATTACATTTCTCCAAAAATGGAAGTTATTTTTTCTTTATCCAGTAGCTGCATCAAATGGTGGTGTAAGATAGATGTTGTTAGCTTCGCATTATTTAATCACTTTAGGGGAGGAATGCTAAGCCAAATTACTTCCTATGATGATATTTTGGCCTGGATGGTCGATATGGGTAAGGTGTGGCAGAAAGACATCAAAGAACCACTTCTCAAAAAGTGGTATATGAAATCATCCTTTTTTACTAAGGATATTAACAGTTGCTTGGAGTCCGTCATGTACCCAATTTTCATATAGGCCACTAAGCTTTTAAACCACCATAGAGGGTAATAGAATACCGTCAGAATTTCCACGTACCATTATGAATACTGCAGCAATCTTCCTAGTCTTCTGTTGTCTCTGGAGACAATAACCTTTTTGCAGGATCATCCTGAATTTTCGCCTCATCATAATTAAACATGGATAGAGGATCTGCTCGTTAATCTGTTATGCTCCAGCTGCTCCGCTCGCACGTTTTGTATTCGAAGTTGAGCGGATACTTAAATTATGTCGAGATATGAAATGGTTATTAAAGTCAGGGCCGGCCGGGTTGATTGTTGTTAAACTCCTTCACATTACCAGCAAATATTAACTACGATAAGACGATTCACTCTCCGCGGCGGCACGTCAGCGGCATGTCTCCTTCCCCGCGCGAAAACTAGCATGATACTGGCATGTGACCTTTGGACCCGGCGCACACTGGTCGAATTTCTAGGAAAGCTGGCCATAATAAGGTTCACCAGAAATAAGACATAAAAGTTATTAAGTATTACACGTTTAATATATCGTGTTTTAGACAAATAATTGTTGAGTTTTTTGCTCATCATCTATATTTATATATAGGAAGTATCAATTATCACTAACGATCAAAATCATGTATAAAAATCATTTGTATGTTCTTAAATCGTTTTAAAAAATGATTTTGAAAATTAATGGCTCGTTCGTTATAACAAAAGGGCTTTAAATTTTTAATTCGATGATCGAAAGTTTGTTTTTGCAACGGTTAATTCAGGAGTCTCACGAGCAAAATGAATGTTAAGCGGACGACAGAAACGCGTTGATGAGGGCCTGCAATTTTGCCATACATGTATTTCAGAGTTATCGCTATTTTTAAAAACTAGTCTAATAGGGACGAAATTAGTAAAAAATATAGAAGCATCAATGCAGCTGTTGTTCAAAAACACTTGCTTATATTCTGACTATCCCAAGGTAATATCAAACCCATATTGACAAATTAAAACTAAATTATAAATTTTTATCTGCTATTTTATGTATTTATTACCTCTTTTTATAGTAATATCAGTCTTGCATGAGCAATAATGATTCTACCGAAATTTCAGCTTTAGTTTCATTTACTACAATATTATGGGATTAGGGGTGGGCGACAATAATCGATTATTCGAATCACTTTTAAGAAACTACCGATTAATCGACTTATCGATTAATATTTCAGAAACTATCGATAATCGATTATTTCGATTAATCGATTATTCAGTTATTTGCTAAAATATTAAGCGTTTAATCGATTATTCAGTTTCTTGCCCACCCGTACCGATGACTTTACAACAGATAGCTTTTAAAATTCCAATTTAATAATGCGTTGCGTTAAGGTTAATTTAAATGAAATTTGAAAATACTTTCAGTACAACATATAAAAAAAAAAACAGAGAAACGGAAATGCTCAAACAAGACAGCAGCAGGGAAAACTGCGCACGTTACAAATTTAGTCAATAATGGATCCTCATTTCGACGCGCCATTTTCTGAGAATTTGGGTTCAGTTGTTGCACAATTAGGTATAACACCAACACATAACCTCAACGGAGTGTTAGCACGTTAGCAGTATAATACATCAGTCTTTATCTTTTTATTATGTATTTGGACAAAACTATATGATAAGAAGGATCACTCCCCTCGGCGGCATGTCAACGGTGTGTCTCCTTCCCCGCGCGAACACCAGCAGAATATCGCAGGCCAAACAATCATGTTGGCAGGCGACCTTTGACGCGGCGGCCATAGACCAGCTCATCCTTTTGTGAGATTAATTTTCACGCCTAAATTCTATATTCGATATGAGATAATATCGCTATTTTTTAGTTATGTTGTATTACAAAATAGGAATGATATATACAGGAAAAATATTGTGCGAAACCTTTAACCAATTTTAAAATCACCCAAAACGCCAAAATTTAATTGAATATTAAAAGATGGGGCAAATTCGAGCAACATTTTCTTCTTGATGTCTTTTGTCAGAATATTAGTATTCGGAGATAATCTGGTGAAATCATTAACACAAAATCAAAATCTTTTAAATATTAGTTATTACATTGAGTATTATTATCAATAATAACTAATTAAAAACGTGAACAGATTTTTGAAACAGCCAATTGAATACAAACTTTATCAAAATATTTATTTGGTGATAATAATAAAAAAAAAACATAACGTAAGTTTGACAGGGCGCCGCAAACAATTCAGAAGATATCAATTGTGTTTTTCTAAAGCCAAATGGAGTATTAGAGTGCTATAAATAATTTCGTCATAAATTTGATTAAATATACCGCAAACGAAAATATCGTTTTGGCCAGCTTTTATTTAAATTCAACCTGTGTGCGGCGAAGTTCGCCGATCGTTGCCAGGCAACGAAGAAAATAAACGACGATTCCTTTGTAGCGCTCTCTTGCCATTGAGTGGGCCTTCTTGTCGTAGTTAATATTCGCTGACATTACCACTCTGTTTTTCTAGGCATTTATAGAGACCTCACGTATACCCACCTTCGTTAACGAAAGCCCCAATTGCTCTCTGTTGTAAGAGTGTGTCTGAGTAAATCATCTTCCTCTCTGGCTGGATGACGAATTGTGTTGATATTTCTTTCAAATATCTTATTCTGGAGGGTTCATCGAGGGATCTTGTAGCTCGGACTCGCCTGAACCTGAGCCATACATCTTTTAATTGTAGCTACCCTCTCTTCCAATTAGCAGGCGTATAGTTAATCTATGTACGCTTTTTCAACTTTTCTTGATAATTATGTGATAACACAACAAAAAAGAATTAAAATAGAAAAAAAAATCGACAGACAGACAGAAGTGAAAACTTCGACAATGCGATACTAATATTATGAGAAACATTATGTTTTTGTGTTTTATATTTTATTTTCCACAACTTACGATTTTTAAATCGCTTTAAATTAGATTTCAGGAAAATAAATCAACTTATCACAAAAACTCTACACATCGATATGCTAAAAGTAAAATTTTATTTGAAAATCTGCTTATAAGACCCATTTTTCGTGCTTCAAATCGTTTTCTAAGTGATTTAAGACAATTAAATGTATTATAGTCTACATATTTTAATCTAAATATCCTATCAAAATATTGGAAGATGTATTCCTTCAAATGTCTCATAAAGGCTGCTTTTCATATATAGGTCTGTGCACCGACTATGCGCCTACCGTGCACCTATCGTGTCGTTTACACTGTAAATCAATAAATTGTATGTTCCATATAAAACGTACTAAAGCCCTTATTTACATTTACACATAAAGGACTGTGCTACGACGGTGTTGCAGTCGTCCAGTCCTATTGTGAAAATGTAGAAGAGCCGCAACGGGCATCCGCAGCATGTTAGGCGCACAGTCAGTGCACAGTCCTATATATGAAAATCAGCCTTTATGTATCAAAAGCAAACTTGTCTAGTCAGACTCGTAATATTGCCGACATATTAAAAAAAAAAAATTGCGATTTTTTGCATGTTTCATTTTAACCTCAATTTCCCGGCATTTCCCGATCTGGTACGGAAAATTTTTATATAGAACTTTCGTTCATAATATACATACACTGCTGATCAATTGCGTGGTATCAAGGTAAAATATAGGTTAAACTTAAATTCCATTATCTCTAGAAATATCTGACCGATTTTATCGCGGTTTCCAGATTCTTAAAATGTTTGAGAACGAAATTCCTACACCCATCTACCTCAGCATCATCATATGTCTATAATACAGGGGGTTTTAAATTTACCACATATTATTTATAAATTTACAGCCGTTAATGTTTTTACAGTGTTTCCCTAAAATTAGTTTTGCTGGGCTTTTATACCGGGACGCTTTCAACACTATTGCTGTGCGTTTGACAAATCAAAAAATACGAGGGTTTATTTAAAAATTGCATTTATTGCCTACTTACTTGTTTAAAGGTACGAAACTTTCAGCATTGTACCATAATTTTTGGTGTTTCTTATTCTTATATGATGAATTTTATGATATTTAACTCATTGTCATATACAGAGTTCGACAACATTCCTTATTTTTGGCAAAAATCCCCAAAATACGACATAACGGAAAACATTTAATTTCCAGACCAAGATTTAAAAAAGGTGCAAAGTTAGCTCTGAAATAAATGTTTCCATGGTAACGCTCATGACATACAATAATAGCAGAGCCGATCAATGACAGTTTGTGACAAGAGGGGGCTGCATTGTATTGGCTGGCAGGAACGTCAAACTGGTGAGAGCAGTTTGATTACGGGGAGTGACGCCCCCACCATTCCGAGTTGCCACGGGATGTGTCCCATCAAATCCCATCGTCCTCCTCCAGGCTGGAGAACACCAAAGTATAAAGTCTGGAGCTGATCACTGGGGAGTGATCCAACAAACCCCATTTTTACCCCTGTCAGACTAGGGATCGCCAAAGGAATGAGTTTGAGGCCGATGCTTCGAGTGGAAGCGGCCCAAGGTGGTAGATGCATAAGCCTACTCGCATCGTCCGGTGAAAGACCACCCCACCAGAATTGGGAAGCGCTAAGTGGTTTTCCCAAATCACGTTCCGCTTCCGCGCTGGTGGTCTCGGGTTCCACAGTAGGAATATATGGACATGATGGTGCTTCCAGGATCAAAATATTCCGGAAGTAAACTCCCCGGTCATTCGGATCTCCGGGCGCTGAGTGGCCCTGGGAGCCCTTCATTCCGCATTTCATAGACAGCAAAGATACCGAACCAATTTAGAATAGATTTCTGCAACATAAGAGGCCTAAATACAAACATAAATTCGGTACACCAACATCTACAAGCAAATAGACCAAACATATTAGCCCTTACAGAAACACAAGTATGTTCTACAACAACAACAGTGAACTACCTCTATCCTGGTTACGACTTACATACCCGATTTAGATATAAGTTCGGAATATGCCTTTTTGTCCGAAGCGACCTTTCATGTCACCGCGAGGAAACACTCGAACCGAACAACCTTGACGTCATGTGGCTGAAGTTCACCGCCGAGGGATTAACCAAGTTTATATGTTGTCTCTATCGCTCGGAGGACGACCAAAGCTTTTTCTCAACACTAGCTACCACTTTTGACTCAATACATGTCGATCACCCCAGTTCAGAAATAATCGTTCTGGGAGACTTCAATGCCCACAACACCAACTGGCTGAAACATCACAACAAGACCGACAACGAAGGTAGAGAAGCTGAAGCATTTGCCATCAGCTGCGGGCTTACTCAACTTGTAGACGAACCAACTCGAATCTCAGAGAGGGGCGAATTCGCCGCCTGGATCCTTTTCTGACCACCAATCCTGACCAGTACAAGGTTACAGTTGGTCCGCCATTAGGTACCTCCGACCACAAACTTATTACAACGGTTTGTGAATTACCACTCATACAGAAGGATCCACCATTGCTTCGCAAAATCTAGCATTACAATTCTGCAAACTGGGACGATCTAGGGCAGTTCTACCTAGATTTTCCTTGGCTCGACATCTGCTTTGCCACTGACGACCCGTCAGACTGCTGCGAAGAGATCATGCAAGTAATCTCCCCAGGAATGGAAGCATACATCCCAAATTCCATCAAGTTACCATCAAAAGAAAAGCCCTGGTTCGACAAAAGATGCGAAAGAGCTGTAGGAAGGAAACAGCAAGCCTATAAGTACTGGTAGCAAAATCAGACCGCTGAAAATCGCAATTATTTTATCGAAGCGAGAAACGAGTGCAAGCGTGTGATCGACGAAACTAAGGACAAACACAATCAAAGGATCAGGAATAAACTTTTGCAATGCCCCAGTGGTTCCAGGAATTTCTGGTCGGTAGCAAAGGCAGTAAGTAACAACTTTACAAAAACGTCTCTCCCACCTTTGACGGACGAACGTGGCATCACGGCGACTACAGCCAAGGAAAAAGCAAACATGCTCGCCAAAATGTTTTCATCGCACTCTACCTTAGACGTGCCCCAAGGCAAGACTCTCCCCACTATACCGAACATCAATACCACCATGGCAGAAGTCAAGTTTTCTCATCGTGATATTCGCAAAATCCTTAAAGAACTAGATACGCAAAAGGCATCAGGATCGGACGGAATACCTACCATCGTGCTAAAGAACTGCGCCAACGAACTAACACCCGTTTTTTCCAGGCTTTTTTTTCTTTCTTACAGAAAAGGGATTTACCCATCCTCTTGGAAAGTCGCTCGAGTGCAACCTCTTCCAAAAAAAGGCAAGAAAACCACGCCCTCAAACTATCGCCCAATTGCCTTGCTTCCAATAATCTCCAAAGTCATGGAACGTGTAGTCAACCAGCAACTACTCAAGTACCTCGAGAGCAACAGAATAATCAGCGATAATCAATACGGCTTTCGCAAAGAGAGATCGACAGGAGATATATTAGCCTATGTCACTCATATATGGAGTAGGGCAATTGAAAACTACGGAGAGTCTCGAGCGATTGAGTTGGATATTTCAAAGGCATTCGACAGAGTTTGGCATGACGGACTGCTCAACAAACTGCCGTCCTTGGGACTGCCCGCCTCTCTCTGCAGCTGGCTGGCCAGTTTCCTTAAGAACCGATCCTTACACGTTGTAGTCGATGGACACATCTCGGACACATTCACCATCAACGCGGGCGTGCCTCAGGGCGCAATACTTTCACCAACTCTGTTCCTCATCTATATTAATGACCTGCTGATCGAAACGAATAATCCTGTTTACAGTTTTGCAGATGACAGTACCCTTGTGTCCCACTTTAGATCAGAAAAACCCTTACCAGCGACTGAGACTCATCACCGCAGACAGGAGCAGATTACAGCAATTAATCAAGACCTGGAGAAAGTTCAAACTTGGGGCGACCGAAATTTGGTCCAGTTCAATGCAGCAAAGACCCAAGCAGCAACGTTTACTAAGAGGGCCAATACAGCGGGCCCTATGGCAGGATCGACCATTCCTTCATCCTCGTCAATCGGGCTGCTGGGTGTCTCGGTCAACAGCAATATGTCATGGCATGACCATGTTGCTAACATCGCAAAATCAGCCTCCCAGAAGCTTGGTGCGCTATTTCGCAACAAAAAACTCTATACACCGCAGCAGTTGCTCTTGTTGTACAAAGCGCAAATAAGACCGTGCTTAGAATATTGCTCACATATCTGGGGTGCCGCACCAAAGCATACCCTAAAGCTGCTGGATTCCATTCAGAAGAGGGCTGTGCGTCCCGTCGGTGATCCGGAGTTGACCCGGAATCTGGATAGTCTGGAACATCGCAGACATGTGGCCGAGATGTCTCTGTTTCACAGATACTTTCACGGCAGATGTTCCCAGGATTTGGCCCGCTTAATCCCGCCCCTGGCAACTCCTGTCAGACAGTCCCGACAGACGGCAGGAGCGCACCAGTTCGTCGTACAACTAGAAACACCTAGAACATCGCTTTACCAGAACTCCTTTGTCTGGCGCACTGCATCACTGTGGAACTCACTTCCAGGACATCTATTTCCCACTAATTACAACCTACAAATATTCAAGAACCGTGTCAATCAACATCTTCGCACACACACCGCTCGACGAGCGCCATAGGATCTCCCTTTAGAGTGTGTGCCACTGCCATAAAAAAAAACTATATTTATCACCAGTCTGTATAATATTTATCACAGCACCATTACAAAAGCAATGAGAATATTAAGACATCATGGAAGCGCTAATTACAGGCATAGAGACAATGGAGGAAATCGAGATTAAGAAAGGCGTAAGACAAAGATGTATACTCTCACCAATCTTATTCAACCTATACTCAGTAGATACCATAAACAGAGCACTTTCGGAGCAAGATATAGGCATTAAAATATTTGGCATCTCAATAAACATCTTAACATATGCCGATGACACGGTTGTAATTGCAGAAACTCCAGAAAATCTTCAGATATTAATTAACAAAATAGTAGAATGCAGTGAAGAATACATATATTTAACTTAACATCAGCCAAATAAAAATAATGGTGGTATCTAAATCACCACAAAACTTCCCTGACATAACCGTACATGGTCAAAAAATTAAACGTGTGAGAAAATATAATTACCTGGGAACTGTTATCAACGAAAATAACGACAGCTCTGAAGAAATCAGGATCAGAGTGGAAAAAGCTAGAGCCACATTTAGTAAAATGAAGAAGGTGTTCAGCGAACGAGATCAAACCCTTAAGCTAAAAATTCGCCTTGTGAGATGCTGCTGACGGTTCTTTTCTACGGAATGGAAGCGTGGACATTGAAAAAGATCGATACCAAGAGGATAGAAGCATTTGAAATGTGGATGTACCGTATAATACTGAGAATATCGTGGACAGAGACAGTGACAAATGTGGAGGTTTTGCAAAGAATGCAGAAAGAGAAAGAATTGATACTTACTATTAAGAAACGCAAACTGCAATCCTTGGGACATGTCATGAGGGGAGATAAATACCAGTTACTGTAACTTATTATCCAGGGAAAATAATGGACAAAAGATCCATAGGAAGAAGGAGGAATTCATGGTTGATGTACTTAAGAGAATGGTACAATTGCAACAACTGCCAACTGTTTAGATCTGCAGTATCAAAAATACGCATAGTTTGACGATAGCCAAACTTCGGAACGAACACGGCACCTAAAGAAGAAGAAGCTCGATACGTAACGATGTTAGCCCGACGATATAGGACAAACAGTTCTAGAAGATTTAACACAAGTCTGCGTGCTGTGACTCAAGTTAATGTGCCAAATAGAACAGTAAGAAGAAGGTTAGACGAATCTGGCTTAAGGTTTGTATATGCAGTTTTTATCCTTCAATAATTATGAAGTGTTAAAAAATTGTATTTGGTTCTAGAGCATGACGTAGAGCCGCATATCCGTTAATAAGACCACATCATAGAGCTGCTATGCGCCAATGCGCTCACGCCGAGCCACCGAGAGTGAAATGCAGAATGACGAAACTATATGTTCGTAGATGAGACGAAGCTACATTTACACAGTTCCCATGGGCGCATTTTTGTTTGGAAAGGGCGAAATGAAAGATACACAGAGGAAAATATGGATCCTCGAGTAGCATTTGGGGGTGGGGGTCTTACTGTTTTCGGAGGTTTTTTTTTTAATGAAAAAAATTGAACTTTTTATAACCAATAATACAATTAACGGTAATTCTTATACTAATGACTATCTTATCCCTATCGTTATTCCATATGCACAGAACTTCAAAGAGGGCTTTCTTTTAGTTGCCGTCAATGCCAGGCCACACAGGTCTCAAATAGCCAACGAAGTTCTTCGCATAAATGGAGTAAACCGGATGATATGGCCGCCGAATTCCACTGAGATCAAGAGATAGGGGATTCGAAAATCTTGAATAGTTAAGGCAAGCGATTTTGGAATAGTGGAATCTGCTAGATCAACAGTTTATAAACAATTTAATTTAAAGTATGCCAAAACGGTGTAGAGATGTAATACGCAATCGAGGAGGGTCAACAAAATACTAAATTTATTGAATACTACAGGTGTTTTATCATAATTATTGTTACTATTTTCATAAGTATAAGGAACATTGTTTAAACCTGTATATGACAATGCGTTAATTATCATAAAATTCATCATACCAAAATAAGGAATAGTAAAAGTTATAGCACAATGCGGAAAGTTTCGTACTTTTAAGCAAGTAAATTCGCAATAAATGCAATTTTTAAATATACCCTTGATTTTCTTCATTTGTTAACCGTAGACCAATGTTGTCAAAAACGACCCGGTATAAGAGCCCAGCAAATCTAATATTAGCAATAAACTATAAAACGTTTAAAAATTTATAAATATTATGTGGTAAATTTAAAACTCCCTGTATTATAGACATATGATGATGTTGAGATAGATGGAAATAGGAATCCCGTTTTCAAACATTTTCATTTTAAGAATCTGTTAACCGCGATAAGATCGGTCAAATATTTCTAGTTGAAGTTGAACCTATATTTTACCTTGGTGCCACGCAATTGATCAGCAGTGTAGATTACAAGGTTTGCGAATTTGCGACTGGGTTGTTGAAAGTGGCTATGCGTTATAAAATTCTAGATGTAGATTCTTGTCAAGTTATCGCCTTTCTTAGTGCAAAATACCTTCCGAGATAAATAATAAAAACGTTAATATTTTGACCGGGAAATCGATGATTTTACATTTTCCCTGAAAAATATGTTTTTTTACTACTAACATGATAAATCACCATTATTTACTCCATTCCTCAAATGAGAAGTAACATTTCTCACCCTAGGTAAATAATAATAATATTAAAAAAACCTAGGTCAATAATGAAACGGAAAATGTCATTTAAGTTTCAACTTGTTAGTTTGACAACTAGTCATTTCGAATTATTTGAAAAAAGAGTAGGAAATGATTAATTTCAAAATCTAATCAATTCAAATAATGATAAGGATTGTGGGCCTTGTGACATATAGGTATCTACGATTTCACGATTTTTATTTTTTTTACTAGAAAGGGGGTGTCCTATAGAGTAGTTTAAGCCAAAAAAAATCGGAGGATCCCCCATATTTGAGCCATAAAAAAGGCCCCAAACTTCGAGTTTTGAGGTTAATTGACGTAGAACGGACAAAGTTCCTCTACTACTTTGCCAGGTGGAACGTGAAAATAATGGCGTTTCCGCAATCGGCTCCAAAGGCCTGATGGTACAGCGTTGCCAAAAGTTGCCCATTTTCTTATGTGGGGAATAACAAGTAATTACTTACTGAATTTAGCCGAAAGTAATCCAAGGCATGCCCAAACCCCAAAATAATAAAAAGTAATAAAAACAGTTGATATAGTAATTTTTCGTATGGGGAATAAAAGAAGTGATTAATTACCAAAATAAGTCAAAAGTCAAAAAACATTTATTCATTTAAAATTTACAATGTAACTTATCAAACTAGTTAGAAAGTTACGGGAATGCATATCGTTCCCATATTTGGTGAATAATATTCCGGAAACGATCTTCTGGGGTGTTGCCATAAATCTGCCACCACATAAACTGGTCGACGTATTCAGCCACAAATGGCGATTGCATAACACTCAACCGACGGCGATGCAGATATTGCTGGAGACACGCCCAATAACCTTCAATTTGGTTCGTGCATATTCCAGTTTGCGGATTTACAAAATTGCGTGAATGATTCACAGTATGATAAACAAATGTAGAAACATGACCCAAATTTGACAGGCCGGAATATCCACGCCAGCAATCAGTCCATATTTCGGACCCAGGCCGAACGTGTCTCATGATCACATTTTGCAATGTATTTGCTGATCGCTTGGGAATGAATACGACGTCTACCCCCGTTTTGCGGTGCCAAGCACCCATTTGGGCGGTATGATCCTGCCGACGTTGTATTTTCGCTTGGTGAGCACTGATCCGTCTATTTGGACGACACTGCCAACACCACCTAAAAAATGAAATTGCGGATAGATTGAAAATATCACTTGCGTGCGCGTGCACTATTCTTGCATTCGCGATCCAACCAGTTTGTCGCCAGAGCACTAAAGGGAGCGGAGGCTCATGCGAAAAGCGAAATATGCACAGGAACGCAAGTGATATTTTCAATCTATCCGCAAGTAAAAAAAAAATAGTTTAGTGCTCCGCACAAGCCACAACTAACCGAAAAACACGTGAATTTAAATATGTCTTACGTAAATCTTACCAAATAGAAACAGGTCATCATTTCTTAACAATTGCCAGGAGCAAATGCCCCTAAAAAAACGGTAATGTTGAATTACCGTTTTTCGCGTGCAACCGGCAGACATTGCCAAACTTCCAGCCCTAGCTTCGCAAGTCTATTCCCAAAGTAGATATAAAATTGGTCTATTGGGTGTTTTGCATTGTTCAAAAAACGACCCTCGGAAAACAGAATAGCGCACTTTGCATCGCCGGCAATAGAACATTTTACCCAAAGGTGTACCATCTCGTCCTTGAAGAACACATTGTCGACGACAACGTCTATCAAGACATCGAAAGCTTGCTCGGACTAATCCACAGTTTTGCATTAGCTCCAATAAACGATCGTCATCGTAGGCAATCAACTTCATCAAATCGAAGACATTCGAAATATCCATGTTGAGTTAGTTCAGTATGTTAAGATTTCAGACAGAGAAGCCGCAAATGGCTTATCCTAACGACAATACTGAAAGCAAAATTTAGGACGCGAAATGTGTCCAGTGTCCCGGTGGTCGGACGAAATGTCCGATACACTGTTGCCAGATTTTTTTTTCTCATCGTCACAGGAGCCGATATTGGATATGTCTTGGGTATGGTTTGGGTTACGCGTGAAATGAAATATTACTTTAATGATAAAGATATTTGGGTTAGTTTGGGTTAGTTTGGGTTAGTTATAATAATATTATAAACCCCACCATTTCAGTTTTTATTTCAATTTTAATCCATAGCTTATGCTGTCTAGAATAGATTAAAAGTAAAATTTGCTTGGAAAACTTGACCTCCACTACTTTCAATACGAAAACTGTATAATAATTTATAATAAGGTTTTTGACAGAATAATGAATAACACGAAATGTTTGCAGTGTTGCCAAACTGAAATATATATCATAATCTATGTAACACCATAATTGTTAACAATTAATACAAAACATCACAAGTAACCAAAACTAACCAAAATGCACAATAACTCGGTAAATGTTTGCTTTGCGCACTTTTTGAATTTTGCAAATTTTTTTGTGTGACATGTAACACTATGAAATTAAAAGTTTTTTGTGACACATTACATATTGCGCAGAACAATTTTGACGGCAAAAATTGAAAAAAGTCAAACATGAGGCTGTTTAGCAATATATTTTAACGCGAAAACTCCCACAGCTAATCCAAATTAACCGACATTAGTCCAAAGTAACCAAAACTAACCAAAGCTAACCGAAATTGGTTCGCCTAAGCTTGCGTGCTTTCTTCACGCAAGTGCGTAGTGGCTTAAACGAGACGAAACTAATCAAAGTTCATCGAAACTAACCAAAGCTAACCGAAACTAACCTAAACTAACCCAAACTAACCAAAGCTAACCCAAGCTAACCGCAATTGTTTCGCCTAGGCTTCTCCCAAGTGCTTAGTGGCTTAAACGAGACGAAATTAACCCAAACTAACCCAAACTAACCAAAGCTAACCTAAACTAGCCCAAATTGTTTCGCCTAGGCTTGCGTGAAGCCTTTCTTCTCGCAAGTGCTTAGTGGCTTAAACGAGACGAAACTAACCCAAACTAACCAAAGCTTACCCAAACTAACCTAAACAATTTGGGTTAGTTTGGGTTAGTTTACGTTAGCTTTGGTTAGTTTGGATTAGCTTTGGTTAGTTTGTGTTAGTTTCGTCTCGTTTAAGCCACTAAGCACTTGCGAGAAGGAGCCTAGGCGAAACAATTTCGGGTAGCTTGGGTTAGCTTTAGTTAGTTTGGATTAGTTAGCTTTAGTTAGTTGGGGTTAGTTTAGGTTAGCTTTGGTTAGTTTCGATTAGCTTTGGATAGATATGGTTAATTTTGGTTAGTTTCATCTCGTTTAAGCCACTACGCAGTTACGTAAAGAATGGCTTGCGCGAAGCCATTCTTCACGCAAGCCTAGGCGAAACAATTTCGGTTAGCAAGGGCGTAGTGGCTTAAACGAGACGAAACTATCTCAAACTAACCCAAGGCATACCAAAAAACAAACTAATCCAATACAAAAAAAAACTTGCAATAACCGGGCGTCTTACCAATTACTTTGCTTTCTATAGACGCGAGCTTCGCCATTTCAGCCAAATTCTCACATCCCTGCTTTTCTCGAAAGGTTTTCTCCAAAAGCGTGAAGTAAAAATATGTGAAAACAACATTGACGAGGATCAAGCTTCCCACAGCGGCAAGACGCTAATGAGAATTAAAGAATAAATGTGGCAACACAGCGGTGTCTACAAACCTGCCCTGCGTCGTCTGCGTCTGCGCGATTTCAATAGAAACAAAACAATAAATTGAAAGTCGGCAGTGAAAAGTAGTAGCATTTATACCAGTTTTTACAAGTTTTTAATGATTTTTTATAAAAAAAAAAATGATTCTCCCATGGTTAATGATCCTCGCAAAGAACATCAAAATAGCGTAAAATGCGTGGGTGTATAATGTTTACAGTCACATTCGCGGAAACACATGCATGCAAGCTGCTGTATATCCACGATAATACGACTCTGAACTCAAATATTTTTATCATTAAAGTAATATATCCGTAATTATTTCCGCTCGCTTCGCTCTTCGCTCGCTCCGGGGCTCAAGAAAAGGAAACTAACCAAGTGTTAACCCAAGCCATACCCAAAATCAGGAAAAGAAAACGCAGTAGGACAATCGAATCTCATATATTTTCAGTTTGAAACGTCTGGCAACAGTGTGCCTTCTTCAAAATATCTATTTCGGCTATTGTGACATTTGACAGTAAAAAGGAGGATGCTTACAAGTAAACTTTTATTTTGTTTCATGGGGCTATGGACCGCCTTAAATTAGGACCGGGACAAAACGGAAGCCTCTCGTTCTACGCAAATGTATCTTGGTTAATATTTTCACCCGATAATTGATTTTCAGGTATGTATTGTCTATATCTAGTGCTTTTGCGAAATGGTGTTGAAAATTTGTGTAAAAACACGAACTTTGGGGCCATTTTTTCGGCTCAAATGTGGCGGATCCTCCGAATTTTTTGGCTTAAACTACTCTATTAGGACACCCACTTTCTAGTGAAAAAAATAAAAATCGTGAAATCGTAGATACCTATATGTCACAAGACCCTTATTAATAATGCGATTTTGTCAAAATTTAGATGAAAAGAAGGTATGTATGGAGCTGTCAGGAGATTAATAAATGCATTCTGTCAGACAACTGTACTTCCCTCTTTTTTTATATGTCTTTGGTACTTCCAGGCTACCTGATATTTCGAACTATTTGAAAAATAAGTAGAAAATGACTAATATAAAAATCAAATCGAATAAAATATGGTAATATCAGTGTTAGTAGTAAAAAAAAATCTATATATGCCTCGGTTGAGAAGACCATTATTAACCTCGCACATTATATCATTCTGCGCTACGCGGCTCAGGATATAAAAGTGCTCGGTAAATAAGGGCTTACTTCTCAACCTAGGTATATAATATACTATTTACCGACATTTTCGAAGCAGAGAAGCATACAACGAGGCGCAAACCTGAGCGGTGGCGATCGCGGTGGCATGGCGGTGGCGGTAAAATACTGTACGTGTTGTTGCCAGATCGCTTCTGTTTGCGGTCTTTAATTAACTTACACGCACATTATTTTACCGCCACCGCTCTGGTTTGCGCGACGCCTTAACAGAGTTTTTGTCCTTGAAGTTTTCTATCTAACTATAGTCTCACTTTTTTCGATCCTCACGCCTTTTTCGGCTCTAGAACGACCCAAAATGACTCCTTTTTAAAAAATATACACCCGGAAAGTTTCATTAAAATTGCTTAATTTCTTTAACCGTTACACAGTGTGTCAAAGCAAAATTTTGAAAATTTCACATTTGACGGAAGTCGTCTCGCCCAAACAACTGATCGTCGCCCTCCAAATGTTGTCTAGAAACTTGCCAAATCTCAAATTTCCACTCTCAGTCCTTCGAGAAAAGTGAAGTTAAGGCTGACTTTACTCGAATGAGCAATATCATCATTCGTTTCTCAGGAAAAAGTGTGCTGAACGCGCCTGACTGTTTCTTTTTCTCGCTTGGCTAAAGTCAACCTGATATTACTCGAATGAGCACAACATAGCCGAGCGTAAAGCGTGACGGCTCAGTCTCTCTCACTAACCAGGAAAAAAAAGCGAAACGCGACAAAAGAAGTTGTCATTCAAAAAGAGGCTAGAAAAAAAGATCATATGACGAATGCGCTAAGTTAATGATTGCATCATTCCTTTCTCAGGAAAAAGTGTGCTGAACCCGCCTGACTGTTTCTTTTTCTCGCTTGGCTCAAGTCAACCTGACATTACTCGAATGAGCACCACATAGCCGAGCGTGAAGCGTGACGGCTCGGTCTCACTCACTAACCAGGAAAATAAACAAGCGGAACGCGAAAAAAGAAGTTGTCACTCAAAAAGTGGCTAGAAAAAAAAGACCATAATGACGCATGCGCTAACCCGGGTGCCAAAGTAACCGCGTTTTGTCTGTTAAGGCAGCGAACAGCTTTTTATTTGAGTAACCAAGACTTAGTTATAAAATCTGCTACTTACCCAGATCCCAGTTGGAAAATAGCGAAAAAATTGCAAATTACTTCAGCGGAGTAAATTTTTCTCTATTTGAGACTATCCTCGATGCGTAACACGCAGATGCCAATTTCGAATTTGGGTCATGAAGAATTAATTTCCCGGCTAGAGTGATGGCAAAAAAACTTTAGATGCAGTCGAAGTTTTTCGTTGAGATAATAATTTTATCGTGCAACTTAAAAATTAAGCGACGCACAAGCAAAGTCACTTTTTTAGAAATAGCCGAAATCCCAGAACGCAATCGGAACCAACAACGGGCCAAACTACTAAACATCCGAAGAACAGGGAAGTTTTATTTTATGACCCGATGCTGGCTGGGTCTATCTCCCTGCGATATCTTTTTTATCGAGGCGATACACGGCCTGCCAGGGGAGTTCCCGGCCATCTAATTAGGATATTCTTTTGATTAAGGCCCATTTGCGAGAGAATTGCGTTAGTAAGGGGGCATAGGTAAGAAATAGAGAAGAAAGAAAATATATTTATTTTTAAAAAATCCAGAGAATTAACAATTTTATGCGGATTCATCCTCTTACTACTACTTACAGTCTATTCATTTACATTTCGTCAAACATGAAGATTACCTATATACTATATCACAGATTTGGTGTGTAATGACATATCCATTAACACATCAATACATAAACAAATTAAAATAAATTAAAGTCAAAGTAGTGAAAGTAGTGGTGAGACATGGGGAGACCCATCAATCAGGACTAGATCTAAAATACTTTTTTGCCTTTAATATAAAGCGAACTATGTTTAAATGTCTTATACTTGGAGATATTGAATTGTAAATTTGAACACCTTTAAAGAATATACTATTTTGCCCTTTAGTTGATGAAACACGAGGCAGATCAACATCCCCTTGATGTCGGGTGTTATAGTGATGAATAACACTACGAAAATTAAGTGTTAGATTAGACCGGCGAGAGCCACAGATAACTTGATGTATATATACTGATACTTGATATTTATAAACAGTGGCAATGGGAAATATATTAAAATTTACATAGAGGTGTTTACTACTATACCTAAAGGTGCGTCCAGACTTGTGACAAAACCCCGTGACGTGACAGTGTCGCGAACATTTTCACGACGAGGCGAACTTCGATGCGTGTCATCGTCGTCTGTCATCCCTGCGTGTCATCGTCGCGTATCATAGTCCCGTTCACAGCGTTCCGCTCATTTAAATAAAAAACAGTCGGCCATCATGGACGTTGCAGCACCAGCGTACATAGTTATAGATCATTTATTGCGTAATTCTATAAATGTTAACGTTGTCTCCTGTCCCCATTCCATCTTGATATTAAAAAAACAAATACTAATTCGAAACAAAAATAGCCGCTACACTAGTTAAAATTCAATTAAATATACAAAACGTTCTGATGATACGCGGTCCCGTCCAGACTTGGCGAACCAAGCGGCGTAGCATCCCTTTGATGCGACGCCAAAATACCGACAGATCATGGAACGGAGTGATGACACGCAGTAAACGCGGCGATGTCACGCATTGCGGTTACGGAGTACCGTCCAGACTATACGCGACGAGGTTTGCGGCGGTGTCACGATACGCGGTCTTGTCACAGGTTTGGACGCACCTTTTGAGGAAGACCATATAAATTTTTTATTGCTCTCTTTTGTAGAATTTGTTATGCTTGAACAAATTTCTTGTTAGTAGGATACCATAGAATTGTAAGATATTGCAGGTGGCAATGTATAAAAGAAAAGTACACTGATCTGAGCAGGTATTGGGAACAGTATAACTAAGCCGCCTTAATATGCCTATTGGAGCCAACAATCTACTTCTTAATGTTTTTAAATGTTCTTCCCAGGATAGTGTTTCATCAACATTTAACCCTAAGTATTTAACGACATCAGAATACAACAAAGAAGCATTATTTTCAAAAAGGATAGGTGTCCTCTCCTCAATTGATTTGCTATGAAAAAACATATATGAAGATTTTTTAACATTCAAAAATAGTTTATGAGAATTAAGCCAGTTCTCTATTAAATTTAGCTCATGTTTTATATTTTCTCTTATGTTAATCGCAGAACTATCAAAATAAATCAATATTGTGTCATCTGCATAGAGTTTAATTTTACCTTTAAGCCTTAATTTAGAAATCGAATTGACATATATCAAAAATAGTGAAGGTCCTAGCATGGCGCCCTGAGGCACTCCGCACTCTATACTAAGTTTTGAGCTTTCATAATCATTATCTATTTTGCAAGTAATTTAAGAACCAACTGTAACAGATGCCACGAACACCTAAAAGCTCCAATTTCTGTACGAGTATGGTCAACAGTATCAAATGCCCTTCTCAGGTCCAGTGACACTAGAGCAGTTTTATTTCCAGAATCAATCTGGGTTTGAATTTCTGATATTGAGTCAACAGTAGCAGATGCTGTGTCACTAGACTCAAGGAAGCCATATTGACACTTATAGAAAAAATCAATGTTGTTTAGAAAATCAAGAAGACGCTCGTTAACCACATTTTCAAAAATTTTAGATATAATTGGAAAAACTGAAATAGGCCTAAAGTTATTAACACACTCCTTATCATCGTCCTTAAATAGAGGGCGCACTTTTGCTACTTTAATGCCATCAGGCACACTACCACTGCACAAAGACTGATTTATGATCTTACAGAGAACTGATGTCACCTTTTCTTTACACATTTG
This sequence comes from Pissodes strobi, assembly GCA_016904865.1. Taxonomy (NCBI): domain Eukaryota; kingdom Metazoa; phylum Arthropoda; class Insecta; order Coleoptera; family Curculionidae; genus Pissodes; species Pissodes strobi. The sequence goes on along the minus strand of MU187467.1, from coordinate 8,202 downwards.
TATAGTTTGTACATCTACATTATCCCCACCCGTAGCCTTTCATGCATCCATTCTGTCTATCAACTGACTCACCTCATTCTCCGTTACTGGTAAGAAGAACATGTTTGAAGGAGCTGCTGATTCTAGTACCATTTCAAGATTTACAGATGGTAAATTACTTGCCAACTCATGCCCAATGTTCACAAAGTATGAATTCATATATTCACACATGTCTGTACTCTTCACTGTACTGTTTTCATCACATCCTCTTTATTGCTTGTGCAACGTCCATTGTTATTTTTTAAAATGTTATTGATAACTTTCCAGGTTTGTTTGCACTACTATGCAGTGAACTGAACTGTTTCTCAAAATACAGAATTTTTGCTTTTTTAACAAGATCCTTAAAATTTTTTTCCATTTCTTTTTATGTTTCCTATAGTAGAAATCTCTTACTAGTAATGCACTAGCCAACTCACCATCATTATCAATATACCAAGGTTTATTATTCTTACGAATTTTAACAGTTTTCTTTGTATATGTAGTGTGTTTTGTAAATCAATCAAGCAAAATATTGTAATTTTCATTAACACTTAGATTTTCTGAGAAATTGTTGTTTAAGTGGTTTAGTGTAATTCTCAGGGCTCCATAATCCACAAATTTTCTTGTGTATGTTCTGTGTCTATTTTCTGAGACGTCATACTTTATGTGTAACATTTGGATGTCATGGTCACTTAGAGGATGTTGAATTACTGCCAGAGAAGACTGCACAGTAGAATTGGTCAGTGTTGAATAGTTACGGGTAGGAATATGTTCATTACAGAATCTTGGGCCATTACTTAGACACGTTTCTTTATAAAGTAGCACCTCAGGGCTATTTGACAACAGGTCAATGTTCAGATGTTCAGATCACCAATCAGAAATACCTCCTTTGATTTAAGCCTGGAAAGTTCCTCCTCAAGAAGTTGTATGGTATGGCCAACCATGTCCCTGGTACCCCTTGGATTATATATAGCTCCTACATATTTGTTGACTTGGAACAAATGCACCAGAAGAAACGAAATGCCCTCCTTTTCAGTGACTTTTATTACTCAAAAATATAGCACATCCTCCACCACGCTGCTTCCTGATAGCATATACAGAGTGATAATTTGGAATGTTATAATACTGCTGTTGATCATCTGTCACCCATGTTTCGGTAACTACAATCAAAGAAACTTCCACACTAAAAGATGATATTAGAGTTTCAATCTCATCAATTTTATTTCGCAAAGACCTTGCATTAAGATAGAGAATGTTCAGTTGACTCCCTGCCTCATCTCCAAGCAAAGTCTCACCATCATTATATTCAGTCACACTTTTATAATACATAGCCATTTTGGCACACAGAACATAAAATGGCAACTTACGCAGTAAAAAAAAAATCATTTTCCATCTGTTGGTTATTCCGTTGATTTGAAGAAATTAAGGTAGCTGATTTTAGTTTATTAACCTGTTCAGTGCTCTTCAACTCCACTACTTCAGATGTGGCAGTCTTTCTACATAATACTCTACTACCAGATATATTCAAAACCATGATTTTTAAGATCCCGTTCTTTATGAAAAATGTCACGCACATCCTTTGGTATGTCCTCATTAAGATATACTCGTCTTTGAGTACCTTTCAGCCCTAAGGTAAGAGAGTCAAGTACTCCCTTTTTCTTTCTTGCTTGGAGAACTAGTTCCTTTGTTTCCTTGCAATTAAATGTAACAACAACAGGTTTGTTAGGGGTTTTAGAGGAAATTCTTTTTGTCTTAAATTCTTCTGGCTTAATTTGTATATCAATGCCATTAAAAATTTTATTTACTTCAGTTGTCTCTGCATCTTCAGACCTAATGCCCATGACTATTATATTTTTCTGCCTATAATCATCATTACCCTGATTTCTTCTGACTTTTAATAGGTCATCCTGTAAACACTTAATATCAGTTTTTAGTTTTTCCTGTTCCTTTTTAAGTTCCATATTTTCCTTTAGTAGTTTAGACAATGATTTTTAGATGTCATCCATGCTGTCATTGTTAAAAATTACTGATTTTTCAAGCTCATCAAATTTCTTCATTAAAATATCAAGCAGATCATTATTTGAAATGCTTTTGTTTTTGCTTGTTGATTGTATTGGCTTATTTTTTTTTTGCACTGGTAATTATCTGGTCTTGATCTGAGTCACTATCTGATGATGTAGTCACTTCAATTTCATTTTTTTGAAATGAGGAAATTGACATTCTTACCCCTTTTGTGCACTGTGGACAGATTCACGGAATTTCTGAACTTCTCTTGCCCTCGAGAAAAGATTCCGACAGATTGGTGCACTTTTGGTGGACCCACCTTTGACATTTTCCACTACATTGAATTCTGTACCTTTTTCCTAGATTTTTCGAACAGATGTGGCACATGAAAACCATTGTTAAAGATCCGCCGGGCGTAGATTGAGACACGCCGGTAATCGCAAACAATTGGCAGCACTGCAGAGGTGTAAAACGTGGTTGTGTAATAACCCTGTTTTTCACCTTATTTCACTCTGGATTCTTATTATATTTGCGGAAATGCATTACGACACTATTAGCTAAAGATTTCAACTGATTTTACTTTTTAATTTTTGTTATTTTCACTAAAATTGCACAAAATTACCGGGAACGCTTACATGACGTCTTGAAAGTTTGACAGTTGACAGTTTGGTAGCTGCTATCGGCGTACTATATCGTGAACAGATCTAGAGATGACAATTTGCCACAGCAAACCTTAGCACAAGTACTAGGAAATCCAAAGGACAAGTACAGCTTGAGAACCAAGGAGTGTACAGCATACCTTGCGGGGACTGTCAAAAATCGCACATATGGCAGACAAATCGACGAGTTTCAACTAGAATCGAGGAGCATATCGAGGAGCATAAGAACATCATCAGAACGAAGCAGACTACATCAGCGCTTTTCCAACACCACTTAACAACAGGACACTCCATCGACTTCAACAACGCTAGACAAGTAGCCAACTACAAAACTCGCATAATCAGAGAAGCTCTTGAAATCGAAAAGAACGGACAGCTCAATAAGCGAGACGACGCTCTCAATAGTCCAAAAAAGGATATCGATGTGTGAGGTATCGACTTCTTTCAATGTAACCTGACTTTAAACAGGTATCCCTTAAATGTTGCGCATATGGTCGCTGCGGGGAGAAACAGAAAAAAGTCGTTCTATTTAGAATCGCCTTAAAGTTCTAAAGGAAGTGCTCAAATTCAAAATTAGCTAAGGTATAACAAGAGGGTATTTTCTGAATAAAATTTTCTTACCTTTTTCAAAACAGTCTTTAAGTGGTAAAATGTTAAAAAATTGGTGATGATATTCGAGATTTTGCTTATCAAGAGGAAAACCGGAATGAAACAAGATGGGTGCTGTCAAAACTTAGTGGAGATCGGCTTATTTAAATCTTTGTAGCTCTGTAGCAAATTATTTACTGCACCAAAACATGCTAAGGTACCAGTACCAGTAGCAAAACTAGCCAACATGCAAATGCAAGGTGTGTTCTAAAATAGGAATTGTATTACTGTTCGTAAGTCACTTTGTCAGCCGAAATCAATTGGTCAATTATTGAAAAAGGATTAACACAAAAACCCAAGACGAGATCCGAGTTTTACTTCATCGAGAAGCCACTCAGACCCAAACGCTATCAGTGCCGATCGAGATAAAATTGACAGCCATTAGCAAAAAAAAAACAATAATAACACAATTCAGTACGAGACTGAATACTGGCGATGTCGAAATGTCTTCCAGATTGAAACGAAATCAGGGCTAGCAAAATGTAATGCAAATTAAGTGAATATTAACCAAATCACGTCTTTAATATCGCTTATATTTTAAAAGAAACTTCCCTATAGCAAATATTATACGATTTAACTTCACCAAAACATGTCATGATATAAAAAACAACCAAAGGTAAAATCAGCCATACAGGGTGTTGTAAAACAGCATTATTTTTGCTTTGTATTAAAGAACTTTTTTTTCTAAACACCCAATGGTGTAATAATGAAAAAAAAAAACAACATAATTCAGGGCGAGATTTGAGATTTACCTTGTTCAGTGCCACCCAGATTAAATTACGAGCAGTTTTGCCGAAATTTAATGAAGACTAAGACTAGGTTAACGAGATATTGTCGATACCTTCGTTTCGCACGACTTATAGAAAATTAAATCATAACGTATACGACACATCTCTAGCAGAGCATGCTATAAAACAAAAAAAAATTATCCAAAAGTAAATTCCGTGAACATGTAAATACAAGGTCTATTCTAATATATAAATTTAGTTGCTCTTTTAAAAAATAGGTGTGTAATCCAAAACCTAACGAAATTATGAAAAAAGATTACTTAAAACTCCAAACGAGATTCGAGATTTATCTTATTGCGATAGCCTTCCAGATTGAAGCGAGCTTATTGCAGTCAGGGGCTTACGCATTAATTATCGCGTTATAACTAAAGAGAACTATACTGTTATCGATATTATTAAGATACTAATGATAATTATATTGCCATTAAATAATCATCTACAATATAAATTGTTTCATTAGCGGTTACAGCAAATTCTTATTGCGTGACTGCAAGAAACGACCGATAATAGAAGTCAAGATTTTTATGCACTGTCCCAATAGTGTTCCCTTCTTTGGGGGCATTCCTGCATCTAAAACAAGATAAGGAGAAGCTGTTTGTATCTGGTGTGCGTCGTTATGAGCCGGGGCGATTCCGGAGCGATCGCCTCCGGAACCGATATATTTTATGGCCGATGTCCACTAGCAGTCAATAAATAGTCCGGGGGACGAGACAGCGGAGCCGAGGGGCGGAATATACAATATCTTTTAGTAAGGGTGCTTACCGACTAATGTAGTATGCATTCAATGCAAAAATTACTTTTAATTATTCAGTTTTTTATTTATTCATAAGACACCGATGTAGACGTACTTAAAACGTAAATACACAGTAACATCCAAAGGCTATAAAAACAATATACAGAGCGGATCATTCATAACTTACCAAATGTTTACATACCGTTATTAGAAATATTAACGTGGAGAGGGGATAAAGTAATGAATGAAAATAATGAAGATGGTGGCAGAAGCGCGTCTAACATTTCATTCATGTACGGCTATAACGCACTACAAAAGGAAAATCCTATACCACTTAACGAGCGGTGCATGTGCGGAGAACATGGTGGACGTTGGACTTGAAGCTGTGTAGGTTGTGATTTTCGGAAAAAAACATTACTCGGGAGTCCATTGCAGAGCGAGGCAGTACTCCAGACAAAGGAGTCCCTCAATAGCGGCCTCCTTATAGATGTTCACAACTAAATGATATGTTGATGAGCAGCTTGTGTCTGATGGATGTTTCGGTTGACACAACTCTGGGCGGAATCATAAGTGCTAGCTCCTTCGAACACCTTCCGTAGTAGTAGCGAAAGTAAAGTGATAGGTCCGCCACTTTTCTTCGATGTTCAAGGCTATTAAGATCTTTAGTCAACTCTGGGTCATCCACAAGATGGACTGCTCTCCTCTGTATTGAATCCAATGCATTGAGCAAGCGTTTGGGTGCCGAGCTCTACCCATGGGAACAGTATTCCAGAGATGGTCTTATCTGGGCCTTATAGAGCAGTAAGAGCTGATGAGGTGTATACAACATTTTTGATTTATACAGTGCTCCTAGCTTTTGTGCCGTTGCCTTCGAGATTTTGGTTGCGTGATTATGCCAAGACATGTTGTTTCCTACGTTGATGTCCAGCAAGCTTATGGATGAGGTCAGACTCAGTATTTCTCCTGTCATTGAAAAGTCAGGTCCTGCGGTGTTTGCTTTTTTCGAGAAGAGAGCTGCTTGAGTTTTTCTGTGTTACACTGGACATATTTTTCCTCACCCCATTCCACGATGGCGTTTATATCCTCATTGATGACATCAACCTGATTTTCTCGCTCGCGTTGGGAACTAGCAGCGGTCGTTGGAGTCCGCGACATGAATGAGAATATTAGAGTGCTGTCGTCTGCAAAGCTGTAAACAGAATTGTTTGTCCCACCTAAGAGATTGTTGATATAGAGCAGGTACAGTGTGGGAGATAATATATACCCTCGAGCAACTCTGAAATTCCTCCGAGAGATGTACACCAATACGAGCTCGGATGCTTCCATCCCTTAAGAAATTGAAAAGCCATAGAAGCAGTGCTGGTGGTACTCCGTATGCCGTCAATTTACTAAACAATCCGTCATGCCACACCCTATCAAATGCTTTGGATATGTCGAGAACCGCTGCATGAGATTCGCCGTAGCTCTCGATGGCTTTGGTCCACAAATAGGTCACATAAGTAAGGAGATCTCCCCCCGTTGATCTGTGCTTACGGAAGCCATACTGGCGATCGCCTTTGATGCCTGATAAGAGAGCTGTTCGTTGATAAGTTTCTCCATAACCTTGGACATGATGAGGACTAGGGCAATTGGACGGTAGTGATTTGGAATCGTTTTTTACCTTTCTCCGGGACTGGTTGCACCTGAGCGCATTTCCAGCTATAAGGAAAGCATGCAGTTCATTATGATAGGGAGAAAAGCCTGCATAGTGGAGCTTTAGTTCAGCAGCACAGTTCTTAAGTACTATTGCGGGAACGCCATCCGGTCCTGTGGCCTTGTTAGTATCTACGCTTTTGAGTATTCGTTTCACTTCGCGTTGATGAAATACCGGACCTGGCGTTGATGCAAACATTTCGGAAAGGATGTTCGCTTTTTCTTTGGCCGTTTCCGCTATTGAGGCATCATCTTTGGTTAGTGGTGGGATTGACGTATTTGAGAAACCCTGAATCTAGACTTTTAATAATAATTAAAATTATTATAATGTAATATTTAGATGCTACGTTATCCCGAAGACAGCGTTGCCAACAGAAATGGCTTTAATAGTTTACTTCTTGATCGCGATAGTACTTAACTTATAGACGAATTGAAAGTTTTCTTTCAATGGCTTAGGTAGTTCAATGGTTATCGTCTTCGCCTAGCAATTTAGAGATTCTGGGTTCCATTCTCACAGGAGCCCAAGAATGTTGCTAAAATCAAAACCATATAATTTATTGTTTAGATGTTACATTGTTTTGAAGATAGTGCTGTCAACAGACAATAATTCAATATGACGATGCTGGTTTCCGATTAGGAGGGTATGGGTAAGAGTTGGTAATCTTGTTTCAAATTGATAGCACTGAACTCGCTGCAATCAGGGTGGCATCTCGACAAGGTAAATCTCGAATCACGTATCTCGTTTAAAGAAAAATCACGTTTCACCACATCATCTAGTTCGCGACAAAATTCCCACACTCTCCATATCATACTGCTAGTTTTCGACGAGGAGGGTATTGACAAAAGTTGGTAGCTCTGAACTCGCTTCAATTAGTGCATCATCTCGAAAAATCGAATCTAGATTGCTTGGTTTAAAAAATATCACATTTCGTCACTTCATTTAGTTCGCGAGAACATTCATTTTTTAGACCGTAACCTGCATTTGTATTGTTGGCTGATATATTATACTGCTAGTTTTCGATCAACAGGGTATCGACAAAATTTGGTTAATATAATTTCAACTTCATTTAACTTTGAGAGTACTGATATTATTTCATTCAGGGTGACATCTCTACAAGATAAATTTTGAATCACGTGTCTTCCTTTTTTTAAAAAAATAGTTCGTGAGATAATTTCCTTTTTAGAAAGCACCCTGTATGTATGTGTATAATACTGCTAGTTTCCCACAAAAAATGGTATCAAAAAGATTTGATTAGTTTCGTCTCAAATTTTGACACCAGTGAAATATTTCAGTCAGGATGGAATCTCTACAAGGTAAATTCGAATCTCTTTCTAATTAAAAAAAAAACATTTCACTGCTTCATTTAGTTCGCAAGAAATTTTCTTTTTTAGAACGCACCCTGCATTTATGTGTTGGTTGATATCCTACTGCTAGTTTCCGATGAGGAGGGTATCAAGAAGATTTGGTTAATTTCGTCTCAAATTCCAATAAATTTTGATACCAATGAAATATTCCAGTCAGGATAGTATCTCTACAAGGTAAATTCGAATCTCTTTCTAACTTTTCAAAAAAAAACATTTCACCGTTTCACTTAGTTCGCAAGAAATTTTCTTTTTTAGAGCAAACCCTGCATTTTTGTGTTGGCTGATATATTCTACT
>MU187466.1:61679-74087 GCA_016904865.1 Pissodes strobi | reverse complement strand
TTTATGTTCTTTTTATTCGAATATTTATAGACTTGACAAAACAGAGGCAGCAGTAAAAATACATAAGACATGGATTCCGATACTCAAGGGCACGAAAATAGCACTCTACAATAAAGTAGAAACCGCAACACCGTTAGCAACAGTTGACCAATCAGATGATGCTCCCGCCCACCGAAGCCAACCATAAATATGAGCTGAGATCCCGCCGAGCTCCAGTAGTCCGCAAGCAGTAAAAGCGAACACAACTTCTGAAGATGCCAACCGCTCGTGTTGGCGAAACGTCAAGAGAAAAAGACAACCGACGGCTTAACAACCCAAAAACCACAGTTATATTGAACGATGGCCGTGAAAGCCTTTCACATTTCTCAATAGTTGAAATTCTCAAATGACAATACCTTATAATAATTGTGCATAACTGATTTAAAAAAGGCTTTAGATTTAATCAAACGTAATCGCTGAAATTGGGTTGCGATTCCCTAGGTGCAATATTCGCTAAGAGACATCTGGTGTCAGTAATCGTCGAACACAATAGCATATTTATGAATCGTCAAATACGATAAAGGATCGCTTTGGGCCGTTCAAGCGCCGAAAAATTCGCCAAGATTGAAAAAAACTAAACCGACAGTTCTATAGGGAATTTCTAGGAGAAACAGTCTTTAATTAATTCTCTGTGTCGAAAATGTTGAGAAACTAGTCTCTTCAGGGAAAATGTAATAGGTAAATGAATACAAAAAATCGCAAAAAAATATTTGAACAATATTAAGTCTGAATAGACAGCTTTGCTTTTGATGCATTATGGGAAATTTCAAGGAATTCGTCTTCCAATATTTTGACTTGACGTTTACGTTAAAATTGCCTTAAATCTCATTGAAAACGGTTTGAGGTCGGAAAAATAGGTCATGATCGAACATTTGGACATTTGCTGATGATTAGTGAATTTATGGCAGACTTCGAGGTAAAATTTTACATTTATCCCCCCCCATTTGATGCATACAATTTTTGTGGTAAGTAGATTGGGCCAGTATCAGAGATTATGGGCATTTTTCAAGCGATAAGCAGCGGCTTCTGCCAGAGAGATTTCAAGTAAAATTGTACTTCAAACTTCGAAGTTGTGGCCAGTAATTTCAAAATATAGAGCACAAAAAAACCTTATATTTCATAATATTAATCTCGCATTATTGAAGTTTGCACTTCCGTCATGTGGGGTCTTAAGTACACACCGTATTTGTTATGTATGTTTACAACTAATAATACAACATTTACGAGCTCCCGTGTTTCAACAATGATGTTACATATATAAGACGTGATCGTTAAACTTCAAGCCTTTGCCACGGGCGCACGATCGTACACCGCCTCCCTACCGAGCAGCTACACGTGACTATGAAAGTAGGCAGATGTTTGTAAGATAAAACTTATCAATGCTTACTAGGATTCCTTCTAGTACAAAGTTCAATGTTTTAAAGTAGTACAAAAAATTAACAGGGAAAATTGTGGTCCGGAAGGATATTATTGCAGTCCGCCAATTTTAATAAAAATCATGACCAAAAAACCTAAACACTCTACAATGTGCTCGCGTTAGTCAAGGCTTAAACCGACATTAAATCTGGACAAACATACTTTTAGTATATTTTCACGTGTCATTACTTTATTGCCTAGTCCTGAAACATGCACGGGTCATTGTTCCAGCCGTTTTTTTGCTGCTGATCTGGCTGATGCAGAAGAAGATATCATAATCGTCAAGGTACATGAAAATCAACGGCAATAATTCTGACCAAAAGATAATTCAAATAGCAAGAAAGATTTCACAAAAATCTAGTGCTAGTATTATTAACCTTCAACAATATGAAGATTGCATTCAAAAAATTTAAAACAAATTAAGGCAAATGTAATATTTTACACATTATAATTTATTTATCGAGTTACCTACATAAAGAACATAAATAAAATTCAGATTAAAAAAAAAAACGCATTACTTAACTACATTTGTGAGAATTAATACTTTCATTTTTGGATTTGATTTCTTTTCAATTTTTATAGATTAAATAATTACATGTATTTATATGTTACATTTCCCTACCACACACTGTAAAGCTTCTTGGGAATACAGATTTTGCAAGTAAAAGAAAGACAAGTTTCCTGATCTGTGGATTAGAAGAAAACGTTCGAGATAATGGCAGTTCTCTGGACCGAACTTCTTTTTTTGGTATAACGTAGAAGTATAGGTTAATTACCGCCTGGTAATTAACCTATACTTCTAAGTGTTTAAATTAATGGAAAGCATTTCGATCTTTCGATAAGGATCACTGCTAGAGCCAAAACAAATTAAGCACTGCTTCCTTATATTTAGATGTTTTTACTGGTTAAGAAAATAATAGGCAACATGCAATTTCTCCCTGTCCAAAACTTTAGGAGAAAAAGCAGTGTGTTTTATTCCCAAAAATCGAGAACGAAAAATAATCTCTAAATTTGCAGAGCATATGAAGACGATATGCAGCCTAGCAACATAAGGTGTACTAAAAAATAATTAACTTAGTAGAATTAACAATAAGAACTTTATTGGATTTAGGAACCAATGTTACGAGTTAATATCCTGGCGATAATTTAATTAAGAGCAGACTATGTTTTTACTCGATTCTAAGCAAACTGACAAACTGTGCTTTACAATATGTTTTGCTTAATTGGTCTCAGTTCGATCTTATAAAGCTCTAAATTTAACGCCAGGCGACTTAAACGCAATTTGAGGGAAAGTTTGCGTTTCAGATCATAAACAAGTAATTACCTGTTTTATCTTAATATCTTATATATCCTATTTCTGTTTTAGTGTGTATTGTAATCTGTAGTATACATTGAGGTAATGCTTTGTGTTGAAGCTGAACTATATGTATATTTGTTAATAAATCTATAAATGTACCTGACGTTTTGTTATTGTATTGTACACATAATGATAGCCAATGAAACTTTTCTTTAGGTTATTTGGTGGCGAAAAAACCAAAAAAAAAATATTAGCTAAACACACATAAATCCAAAAAAGTATAATTAGCTGGACTTATCTCAGACGACGCGGTCTCTCTATAACAGATATTTTTTATTTTTTTTATGGATATATGCGCAATTGCACAATGTAATGCACAATTTTAAATGGATCGGGGTTATACAAGGTGCTCGAAAGATCGATACCAAACATAAAATTTTTAACACCCTAATTTTTATGTTATTTTTCAATTTTATGGATCAAATAAAGCTAAGTTATGTTTCCTATACCCATCACAACTGGTTTTTGAGATATATTCAGATCTATAAAATTGTACGATAAAATAAAAAAATGTGCCTAAAATACTGATGTGTGTGGGTGGCTGTGGGTATGTGCACTTTTTATACTTCATCGTGCAATTTCATAAGTCTGAAAATAATGAAAATATATCAAACACTATTTAAGGTAAGTTACCATTATGTCTCTTATACTTATTGTATAGGAAACATAGCGGTAACTTACCTTCATTTGATCTTTAGAATTCAAATTCAGAAATGACATAAAATGTAGGGTGTTTCACAAGAAAAATTGTATATTTGGTATGGCTCTTTTTTTTTGGAGCACCTGTATAGTTTCCATAAATTTTAAATTGTGCTGCTTCTGCTCATACATCCAATAAAAAAATTTGGAAAATATCTTGTAATTTCTTACAGAGACCACGTTGTATGAGATAGGCCACACTGTATATTAGGGCAGGCTTTCGAGCCTTAGTGAGCCGACACTGACCCCTTTGTTTATATTATATAATAATATATATATTTATCTCTGATAAACCTTTTTATACTGCGTTTATCATAAATATTATGAAATTGTTTTTTTTTACTTCTCATCAAAATGCATTGGGAAGGTTTATCCATTAGCTCCTATTCAACTGAGCCGAGTTCAGTCTTCGTTGGATCAACCTGTATGTAGGAGCCTAAATATTTTTAAAAGCAGTTTCAAGCCATATTTTTAACACCTTATTTCTTACTGTTGGATTTAAATGGTTACAAGATACAAGAATTAGAACCAAGGAAGTATAATAGGCTTTTTTCCGAAATAATTATAATTTATTTCTAAAACGTGCCCCCCATGCTTGTATCCCAAAGACAATCAATAAGTTTTATTTGCATTATTTCTATAATTAATTAGTTTTGCCTGGGGTTTAGTGTAAAAATATTAAAAATTTAAATGCATTTTAGTTAATTTCACGTGCATGACCTATACTACTATACTATCTTCAAAGGTTGGTAATACTATTCTTGTGACTGTATATTCATGCCATAAATAAAATTAATACTTACTGTTTCTATCATCGTCTTGATCATCAGGGAATAAATCAACTACTGGGTCCGATTTTTCTTGAGTTCTTCCCTCGCCCCCTAAACCCTCCTCTTGGTCTTGATCATATTTGCACACTGACCTCATAAATTCAAGATGGCGTTTTTCCTCTTCCAATTGGGCAACAGCCTGAAACGAATTACATGATACATGAAAGAGTATTCATGTCATAAAAATTAGCCTTAGATTTTAGGTTGTATATATACAGGGCGATCCAGATAACTCTCTAAAAGGAGATATTTCTATTATTTTTGAAATTAGAAAAAAAATAATCCCAATAAAGTTGTTTGATTTCATCTGCTTTTATACATGCTATTGTTTTAATATATACATGGTGTTCCAAAAAAACAAGGCATATGTTAACCCTGTTTTTTTTTTAAATGTGATTCCTACATCATATTTTTTAATGATTTTTAATATTCTGTTACATTCTGCATATTCTTTCATTTCTGCATTCTTGCATTTCTTCAATATAACTGCTTATCTATCTAAATACCTGCTGCTACCTAGAGATAAAGCTTTATTTTTCAAATGTCATGGTATTGATCCTTGAAATAATTTATCTTTATTTTCTGCTAATATTTTACAAAATGAGCTATTCGATTGTTAAAAGGTTCAAAATGGTCAAGCTTTATTTCAAGAATAATAATAACCCTACAAGAACAGCTTAGGGAAAATGTTCAGAATAGCCAGAGAGTATCAACTATAATTAATAAGAAACACCATTAAAACAAAAACATAAAAAAAGGGGTTTGGGTTGCTTTTTCAAACAAAAAAAAAAAACAGAAAATCTATCAGAGATATAAGGTGTGAACCACGAAACAAGAGAGTTACTTATGGAATAGGTCAGTAAACTTTAAATCAATAAGGATAACCCGATTTTAAAATTAGGCAAGTTCAACAACTAAACGACGAACAAAAAAGAATGCATACGTTTGTAAGAGGAAGTTTTAAGCAAGATACAAATTATTTCAACAAAATTTTGTGAACCGATGCGACTATATTTACCACTGCCGGTATTTATAAAAGCAGAAACTGTCACACATTTGGTCAGATGAAAATCCACAAGCTGTCGAGGCAATTGCTTTTCAAGGACGTTTCTCAATACAAGTTTAGTGTAGCATTTTTAGGCAAAGGTCTTGGGTCCGGCCTTTATCCGTGACATCTTTTAAATACCTTAAAACATCTGGAACTTTTGGAAAATGAAACTGTACACTTTATCGATGACCTACCACTTCAAGCTCGGCAAAATATAAGTTGACAGGACGGAACACTTCCCCATACTATTCTAGCAGCAAGAGATTTCATAATAATTATCAAGTGTGGATGGGTAGATATGGACCAATCAACTAGCCGGCGAATGATCTAAAGCTACCTTCCTTTGGGGATATTTGAAAAATACAGTCTTTTTTGAAAGAATAATATTGAAGAAATTTAGAGAAAATTCTCGAAGGAATAAAAAATTTAAATGAAAATGAGAACGAAGCAATTATAAATGCACTGGAACGCCCGAAAAGAATTTATGAGAAATACGGCGTTAATGGGAGCGTGAAGAATCATTTAATTTAGGCTAGAAATTATACATTGTTTATGGCTGATTATAAGTTTTAATTACCTGGTATGTTGTTTCCAATTTATGTAACCAGAATTTAAGAACTATATATTATGCATTTTGTAAAATATTAGCAGGAAAGACAAATCATAGTATTCCGCAATTCAAAAATTTCAATTTTTCGAAAACCCTTCCTGATCTACTAAGCAAAAAAATATGCATAATTTAATAGAAAATTGAAAATTTTAAAAAAATGTGGCATATTAAATCTAAAAAGCAAAGCTGGCATGTGCCTTGTTTTTTTGAAACACCATGTATACATTAAAACAAAAGCATGTTAAAAGTAGATGAAATCAAACAACTTTTATTTGGAATATTTTTTTCTAATTTCAAAAACAATAGATATTTCCATTTAAAGAGTTGTTTGGATCAGCCTGTACCACAGCTTATACCGTACCGAATCAGTTATTGAACTCTACGTCGGCTCCTTTGATGTCGATGAAGCCAGATTTGACTTTTTCATGCTTTCCTCATTTTTCGCGCATGCCCTTCATACATTATAAATGTTAGGTTTTAATGGCCAGCTGGAACTCAACAGAGACGGACTGGGTTTAATTTAGTTTACATTTTTAGCAAATTAAATTAAACATGATATGTCAGTGAAATTGATAAAAAAGGGTAAACGAGATCGAGAATGATCAGTCATTTATACATAACCATGAATAAGGTGCTTATAAGTGTAAAAAATATATAAATATTTTGATATGAACATAGAATATCAATTTTTCTACAGCCGCGTGCAAAATAACTAATTACTAAATTGAAATGAAATAGCAAAATCGACGAATGCCGTGGATCCTTATTTTGCGCTCTAGCGCGAACATGGAAAAGAAAAATCTCACTTTTTCCGTCGAGTGTGCTATGAATGGTCATGGAAACCGAAGATAAATAAATGACAGTCGTGCTTTTGTTACAGTTTGTTGCTGGCAATCCTGTTCTAGCTCGAAGCCCGAATATAATATGTCAAAACTGATAGTCATTTGCAAATTTCAGAATAAGTATAGAGAAAAATGTGGATTTAATTTTAAAAAATGCGGCTGTAGAAAGAGTTCTGTGTGTTTTTCGAGCGCAAAGTAAGATTGCCGTTTTCGAAAGATTACTACGAGCAGAAATTTTATCAAAAATGTGATCGTGTCAAACGGCCTCAATAAATTGATATTTCGTCACTCGAAGCCATTTATATAGTTGTATGTATGTGACATTGTTCACTACTTATTTCTAATGAAATTTACATACAACCTTTGTAATATTAGTGTGACGGCTTTAAATTGGTTGCCTTTATTATGGGATGCTAAGAGGCTAGACAAAACTACAATTTATGTCTCAAGTTTAAAAAGATAAACTTCCTGCAGAAGGGAGCCAAAGAATTATCGACGAAGAATATTAATTTATCATGCAATGTGATATGAATGAACTATACTTTAATCTCAATACCTAATCTAAACATTTACTTACAACCTTTCATTTTTCGGAAAACTAAAATATCCTGAAGCTGGATTGGCTTTCTTGTACCTTTTGCAGACAAAACAACGTACGACCATGGTTAACATTGAATACACTTTAATGATTAAATGTCCGAAAAGTTAACACACTTAAATAAATCACCGAACAATCGAGCACAAATAATAACACGAAAACAATCCAATCTAAGAACGTAACCTGCTGCTTCTTGTCAAAAAATCGAGAGTCCAACGCTGTGCGGTGTGTTCAGTTTCCGACTCAACCTCCGTTTATGTCTCTTCGATTCGGCAAACTGTCGTAATAGAAAAAGATAACACTACATTGGACACCAGACCGGTACTGTTATTCATAAATAAACGAAGTCGCCCTCATATAATTCGGCTCGTTGCAGACGCCAAGAATATGAGGAAAATGCTCCTATTGGTTGGATTTTATTGCTTCAAAACACGTGGAGAGTTAAATAACTGATTCGGTACGGTATAAGCTGTGCCTGTACATACATTTTGGTGGCCTAATTCTAAATTGATTTGATAGGCTACTCAGCGAACAAATCTGAAGAACTCAGCAATAAATAATACCGTTTTTATAGGTATAATAGATTGTTCATAATGACTTAATAAATAATCCACAAAACCGCCGGAAATACATATAACGTGTTTGGACAAAAAGAACAATGACGTTACATTTATGACTAAAAACTTCACTAATTCGCTGCTGAAACTGGAGATATATTTCCCTATCATATGTTACCTGCTCACTAGCTTGAAGCCTCTGCTGAGTTGAAGCCAATTCGTCTCGAAGCCAAGCATTCTCCTGAACTAATCTGCGCACTTGAGCTCGAAGTTTCTGTTTTTCTGCTTCAACAATTTGCAAGTGATTAGCCAAGTGCATAATAACCTGAAAAGAAACATTAAATATGAATATTTTATATAACGATCACGATTATACAGAGAAATGACTAACTAATATTTAGAGTTACTAATCTGGTGGAAAATATTCATATACATAACGCAATTTCTGAAATTGCAGGTGAAAAACATTAAACATGTACGTCCAATACATTTACACTAATATAATAGTATAACCACTCTCTTCAAAATAAAAAACTAGAAGAAAGAAAAAGAGTAAATAGCGTACTTCAACACGTAATGAAATGAAGATTATCATAAATAAATAAATAATACATAATATGTTTATTTAGCACTTGGCTAGTAATTACAAAACTATAAATGAACAAACCATATGACATATTAATTATTAATTACCTGCTATATACAATTGCATAAGATATATCGAAACATTGTGATTAAATATATTTATAGTTGGCGCGTTCCTGACATTTTCGGGCAGAGCATTAAAAAGACGAAGCCCTTCAAAAAATAACGTTTTTTGCAATGCCGTTGTTTTAACAGAATTAATATGAAACTGTTGTCTAGAACGAATATTATACTCGTGAAAATGTAATCTCCTAACAAGAAAGTTTTTTAAGTAAACAGGCAGTTTATTATTTTCTCTTATAAATTAAAGTGAGGTTCGCCCTCTTTAAGCTCTGTATAATTGGCAACAAATTTAGTGTAGTTAGTATTATACGCATTGCTTTATTTTGTTGTATCTGTAGTATCTGTATGTCTTCTTAGGTAAAGGATATAAGAAGAGAACCGCAATAATTAAAATGAGGTACAACAATGGTGTTAAAGATTAACATATATTTGTCCATTGAGATAAACAATTTGAAATACGAGAAAAGAAACCCAACTTTTTGCCTATTTTTTTACACAGATAATCTACCTGGCCAGAAAATGTCAATTGGGGATCCAAAAAGACACCCAAATATTTAATTTCTGAAACAAAGGAAACAACCGACCCGCATATATTCACATTCAAACATAATTCCGCATATTTTCTGCAGTTTGCCTTAGAACCTATAACCATACATTTTGTTTTCGCTGTCTTCAATTTTAATTTGTTTTACATAGCCAGTCATAAAGCAGTACAAGCTCGTTGTTCAAAATATCAGTAATTACCCGATACAGAAATCAGAGTGTCGTCCGCAAACAGGTTTAAAAAGATCCCTTTAAAACCTGGTAAATATCATTGACATAAACAATAAAAAGAAGAAGAGGACCAAGAACACTACCTTGCGGGACTCCTAACACACTATCTATATCATATCCCATATATATCAAATGTACATATCAATGATTAAATTAACGATATTAAAACTATTTAAACTCTAAAAGTGTCTTGTTTAAATATTCTGCAGTGAAATAAAAAGCTTTAGGCTTAAGTTAACTTAGAATCGTCTCAAATGAGCTTCTTGGATTTCATGGATCTGACGTGATCAGGTGGCGGAATATTATAGAAACTAACTAGTAATGGCAAGGATATATCCATCGATATTTGGTTCTCAAGCCAGGTGGACTCTGGTTCTAGCGCCATAATTACAATGTCACTGTTTGTAGCTTATATTCGAATTGGACCAAGATAATGAATAACATAGCTACATGGCAAGGTTATAGAATTCCAAGATCAATAATAACTCGCTGTCCATTATGCAACTGGGGCAGAGCATGCTTCATCAATTAGAATTTGGGATCAAGTGCCTTCAGAAATTTCTTGATATTGTTATAACATAAGAAGGAAGGAGGGAAAAGTTAGTATTTTATAACCAGTGGTGAGTAAAACCGATCCTCAGCGTTCAAGTGAGCGGCCTCAGCTCCCTGATCAGAAAAACGCGAAATAGTACGTAATTGTGATATGACATTAATATAAATAATGAGGTTATTCATTTACATTAATGAATACTGAGTCCTGAATTATGTCCTTTTTGACAAGTCAGTGCTTCCAAAACTGAGCCAACAAGCATGGAGATGCTAGCCAGAGTTTAATGTGACAAACAATCAATCAAACGCCTTTCTCAGATCAGCAAGAACATATCGCGTTTAATCACACCAGCAATGTACACGATTTTGATATAAACTTACAGCGTTTATGGAAAAAAAAACAATTCATTAAAAATTGAAGTATTTTTCTGTATTATCTTTGAGGCCTATCAAAATAAACAAACATCCCAAAATAAAGAAATTATGCAACTGGAGCAGAGCATGCTTCGTCATTTTTAAATCAAACACCCTGTATATTTTCTGATAGGCTGAAAGACCTTTTCCTCTTGGTTTTAAAATATATAGTTTGCCTTTGCTTGGATCAGCCGTTTTTGAAACGTTTCAATGTTAAAATATTATAATAGATAATTCAATTGAAATCGAAATTGCCTTATAGTGAGAAATATACAGGGCGTACTCTTTAAAAAATAAGTTACTTTTTCTTTATTTTGCGACGTTGGTATGTATTTTGATAGATCCAGAACATAATACACAAATAATACTTCCACTTTCATACCGCAGTTTTATCCATCTCCTAAAATAGACGCTGTAGAGAGGTGTTAAAATACAAAAGAAAACCCTGTGCAAATCTAAATAGTTGATTATTGTTGTCACTACACAAAAATAGTCCCAATTGAGAGGGCGAAAGCAATAGTGGTAGGTGACAAATTTAACCATGACTCGTATTGTTTTTTTTACTACACTGACCTTTCAGTGCCGTAAATAAGCCTTTCAACTCGGGAAATGTCATAATCCGAACGTATCAGAAAATTTGATTGGGGCCCCTATATGGCCAATAGATAATCAATTTACATGGAATGAATAATCTCTTTTCGCAACCTGTTCTTGTAAATATAATTTTGCTCGGCTTCAGCTAGTGTTTTGTTGGACGTTACAAGCTAATGTTCGCTAATTGATCTAGTGCCCCCCTTAGCATTCTGTTGCACCTAATTTACTATGAAATAACCTGACGCCACGGAGAGGAAACGTTATTTTTATTTTGTATGTGTCGTTCGTTTCGAAATCATTGAACCGTGTCTCGGGCGATATCAAAGCGAGGATTCCCGCTTGATTACCCACGAGAAATCGACGAATTCCCCTGACTAGGCAACTATCGAATGGAACTAACTAGTGCTCTTGTGTTTAAAAAATAAAACTAAGCTTTTATCTTATACATTTTATAAGGAGACTCTCCCTTCGTGACAATTAAAAATAAATTAGTAGATTATAATCTAGACTAGTATTAGTATTTAATATTAATATAACATTCTTTAATTATCTTTTATATTTGCTTGGGTATTTCTTTTTTCTAAAAACGTATTGCGTTTTTATTACAACTTTTTTTTTATCTTGTCACAGTATAGACACATTTTCAAATAATGACTAAGATGGCGCGTGTTTAACGTCACTAAATACACCTCGGCGTCACTTTACAAGCGGAACTTGGGTGCATTTAGTGATCTTATATGTATATGAAAGGCTTAGCTTCAAATGCTCATTTCCGAAAATGTTCAATTGTATATGTTAACTTAGTTGTTTGCCTTGCTTTGCTTTGTAGTACTCATTTTGAACGTTATGATACCCCCTAATGAGTTCCAAATGAGTCGTTTCTATCTATCTATCTATATATCATTTCTATCCTAATTAGAGCAGCAAACCTTTTACTTTTTATAAACAATCATCTAACGAAATCTGTCTGATTTAGCAACCGCTTATATTCAGCTCAATTAATTTTATTATGAAATTTTAATTTTACGTTTTTCCTCATTCAAAGATTTCTTTTCTTCAACTACAATATTAGGTATCCATATACAATCCACGCTATTCTTTATAAGAGGTGTTGACAAATCAATGAATATAATAATATTTTCCAAGGTTTTTTTTTGTGGCATTCATAGCAAAATAATTATTTTACCATTATAGTTTAAGACAGGAACATAATTTCACCTAGTCACTATAAATAGGTGTGTATGTATATGTTGTATACCTATATATTAAACATACATACATTCCTTTCAATGGCAATAATTAGTTTTTTAACTTTTAAGTTTTCATCGGGTCGGTCAAGTTTGCCCCCCGTATTAAACAAATTTCAAAAATAA